>BMAW01080714.1:20688-53431 GCA_019974015.1 Nephila pilipes
CATGTCGATGCCATTGTGGTCGGCTCGTTAGGCTCGTGGGATCCGTCGAATGATGCTGCTCTGGCACAGATGGGGGTTTCCAAGAAATATGCCAAACTTATGCGGAAACTCATCTGTTCGGACACCATCCGGTGGAGTAGGGATATTTATATCCAACATCTTACTGATAAGAAACAGTATTGATCCCTCCCACCGAAGAGCATCATTCGTTTCTTTTTGGCCTCCTGGCCAATTTTTACATCTTTTTCTGCTATTTTAGTCAAATTTCTTATCAAGCTTTTTGGACGTTTTTATTCTCCCGGCTTGAGGAGCTTGCTCTTCGCCGGTGTGATTGTCTTCATTTTTAACTTTGTGATTTTATTGCCACTTTTATTTCCATCTCATTTTTCTACATCTTCCATCGTTGTTTTAATTGATCCAATCATCTTGTTGATCATCTATTTTATGTGGCTGGTTTTACGGGAGACAGGTCTTGTCCGGTCTCCCATGACTTATTAATAATGGACTTTGTTCTTACATGTCTTTTATGATATTCCTCACGGCGAGGAATTCATTCTCGGGTTAACAGGTGAGCCTGCGCTGCACTCCCTGTTCTCCCCTCTTTTAAACTCATGTTGTTCCTTTGTTTCATACCTTTACGAAGGTATTCTAATGTACTCTTTTGATTCTGTTCTCACATTTGTGGTCACTGTATATATATTCATTCCATTTCATTGTGCATTGTTTTTACTATTTGACTTATTATATTGTATTTTATATTGTATTTTATTGTATTTATGATCTAATGTGTTTTTCTTCCTTTTTATGTGCCCCGACGAACGCCTTCTGGCTGGTGGATGGTCTCTCCGGTCTCCATGGAGCCTCGCCTTTCTCTCGCCCTCTGGAGCCTCCGAGAAGCGATCTTTTCTTCTGCGCTGTGAAGCTGAGCGGTTCCTTTTTGTCTTGTGCCCGCTTCTGTCTGCAGAAGACCTTTTGGAGTTTTGGATTTGCCGTGTTTTCTCTCGTCCCGTCTTGCTGCGGAACTTTCTTCATTTCGACGTGGACTTTTTCGCTATTTGACTTTTAACTGTGTGTGGACTTTTATATAACTACAGATTTCGTCCTGGGGTCTTGTGACCCTGAAGATTATTTTTACTATGACATCTTTTATCTATGTTTCGGCTATTTAAATTTTGTAATTCTTACCTGTATACTATTTGCTGAAATAAAGAGTTTTGAATTTAATGCATAAAAGACCACACTTTTCCAGTCGCACATCATAGGCTAATTGTTTTTTAACGTTGCACTTCAAAAACACATGAGAGTTACTAACGATGGATTTTGTAAATCTGAGCAACAGCCAAATGAGAACGACACATGAGCTGGTATCCTACTTTCAACTAGAGAACAGATTCCTTAAGATATTTAAAGCTCCCACTAAAGATCCTCTACACGACGAGTCTTCAGCAACATCCGGACTCGAAAATACGACTCGATTGAAACAACACTATGACCATGAGAACTCGGTCACTGGTGGGGGGACAAAACGAATCGAACCGCTTATTTGACACTTTATCATCCCTCATGAAAAGCTCATGGTCTTCACCGAGTTCTATCAAGTCACGAGTTGGAGTCCTAATACCACTAATCAGGTCATGTAGCGGACACAGGACACCTCTCAGGACTCAAAGTCTTTGCGTTGGAATGATGTAAAATTAAGACAGAGGGCTACTCCCTAAGGTGTCGTTGTTTAATCGTGACTCAAAATGACGAAGTCCGTCGTCAGTTTCCCTCTGTGTTGCTTCTAAGAGCAACGTTAATTAAACGATCAATCTTAACTACTGCATCATCAGGCTGTGATTGGAATAAATTTTTTGAATGAAAGAAAGAAAGATGAGATGTGTATGTGCGCTATGGAAGAATGATTAAGCTAGGAATTTTACTAAAAGACTGAGAGAACTAAACTTTTTAGCGTTTTTTTTTTCATTAGTAAACCCAAAACAAACAATAATAACAAGGACAAAAATAAATAAACGTCTGCTTCAAGCTTAATATAATAGCAGAGAAAAAATTTTACGCACGAAAAAAAAATTCAAATGAGTTGTCCGTCTGATGCATTTCTTCTTTTCAACTTACATTTCTCGACACACGAATTTTTCACAGATTTCCTAACAAAAATATCAATTATCTAAAATAACCTATAGTATGCATAATTAAGTTTCTTGTAAACAAATTGTAAAAATATATTTATGCGCAACACTATACATGTAGGTTTCAGGTGCAAAATTTTGAAACTCGTATAACAAAAAAGTTAGGGCCATAGATACTTCGCTTTTTAATCAAGCGATGTATAGTTCTGAGTTCGATCATTATGTGCTGGAATTGGTATTTGTTCCATACTGCAATAAATGCAATGACAATACGATTGAAATTAAACTTACTTGGTTTGGTACTTTTCGTAGAGACAACTACGGATCCTTATGATGTCAGATTTGGCAAGCACACGTTTCAAATAAATGGGAAAGCATCTATGAAAGAAAAAGAACATTAATCACTTGAAATTTCTCATCGGAAGGAAAATTCAAAAATATTTTTATATTACTACAGATTATGGCTCATATTAACAATTTCAATAAATTTTATAATTAAGGCTCTCATCTACCACCCATTTCGAATTTATGCAGGCAATGTTAATCCTACGGAACATCTGCTTTCCTCCTCGTATCTGGACTATCGTATGGGCCGCGGTAGCCTAGTGGTCAAGGTCGTGGACAAGCGGCCGGCGGTTTTCGTTCAGTCGCGGGTTCGATCCTTGGCCGCCAAAGACCCGCCGTGTAGCCGGGGCTGCTGCACGTTAAATCTATCGGGGTCCACCGACCGTTGGTGAGGTGTGGATGTTAGGAGAGGGGGGTGTCAGCTCAGGTGTCGTCTTCGTCATTTGACCGTGGTTCAAAATTACGAGGTCTGTCGCCAATAGCCATCGTGTTGCTTCTAGTACGACGTTAATAAAAACTAAACTAAACTGTACAATTGTATTTATTTGAATGCAGTAAAGTACATGGCGCAGGATCAAAAAATAATGATGCTTTCTGCCGGATTACATTTTTTCTCCATGATCATAGAAAATAATTTTAAAGACCGGAAATTGATTGTTTTATTGTTAATGTCACCCTTAGAAGCAACTCGAGGGTTATAGATGTCGGACATCGTAATTTTATGCCGACATAGGAATGCACCTATGTCGGCATCTTCTCCAAAACTCCAACGCCATCGGAAGGACTTGGAACCATCATATATTTGAAATGATTATTCTTTGAACAGAATATAAGTATTCACTACACAGTCCCCCAAAAACTATTTTGGAACAGTTTGCATCATTGGCGTTTTATCCCGCGAGCTGCAGATTAATATGTATACATTGTACATTTTAAAAATGATTCTTTTATCGCTCTGCATAGAAGATAAAACGTGTTTCAGCAGAGTAATCTTTCAAACATTGAGGGTTTTTATAGGTTTTAACAAAATCCCCATCAAAAGTTTATAACGAATAATTTTACTTAAGTACCAAACTCTTCACATATAAGCGTAAAATCACCGACAGTTATTACAACAAATATTTTTTGTATTTTACAGGGTTATTTTTTGCAAGAACATATAATCTACTAAAAATATTAACTCTTTGTGTGAGAAATCACTTCCATAACCTAAACTGAATGAATGGTGAGTGTGCAAGAATCACCACCACTCATCCAGTGTCAAGTGAAAGGTCGCAGACGGGACAAAAAGAGAAAAAAAAAGTAATGAAAATGCAGACGATATTTCTGTATGCCGGATCAGGTTCTAGAGTCGCGATCCAAGGACGTCAACCCTCGACGCTTTGCATAATTAAAATACGCATTAAAATCCAGTTTGCGAAGCGGCATCTTCTTCGCTTCTGCACATCATCTATCACGACGTATAATTTAAACTTTAGTTTTGTTGGAACAAAACAATAAAACCAACTTCGCAGACGCTTCCTGTTACGTTCTAAAATTATGCAAATGAAGTAACTTGAGCAGAAGCACCGTCGCGAAGCATTTCGAAAACAGTGAGCCTTCATATTTAATTAATATTCTTTGTTGCACGTTTATTTCATCGAATTTCATTACCATCAAGTAATCAAGTTTCGGTACTTACGTTCTGTGAAGTATTGAATTTTGTAATAAATTTCATCCCGACGAGAAACGGGGAAATTAGCTACAGAGTTTCGGTTTTGTATAGATTGAAGTTGATTTTATCAAAATATTCGTTTGACACAACGGAGTTTTGATTTCAAAAGTTGTTTACGAAAAATGCAAAATTTCTATCTAGTTTCTCAATTTTCATAATAATATGAAATGATAAAAATGGGAAACGTTAGAAATAAAAAAAAAGTTGAAAGAGTAAACATAGGGAGGTTTAAAAAAACTCTTTTTGACTACAAATGGCGTTGCTAAGGCAAGCTACAATTGTATCCAAGAATAAATGGTGTTGCCATTGCGTGGTGCCATCTATTAAACGAGGTCAAAACCTCTTCGAAATTAATTCAGTGGTTAGTTATGATTTGGCAGCCAGTGGTTATCGAGTTGTTACCATCCATGAAACATGGATTCATCATTATACACCAGAAATAAAGCAACGATTGAAACAATGGTTAGCCTTTTGGGAGCGTTTTTCGATGAATCTGCTTCCATAAAGGCGAGGATGGCTGAAAAGGTTATGGTGACGATTTTTCCGGATGTGAAGGGCACCCTTCATATGAACTTCATTAAAAAATGAAAATCAATTAATGGACAATATTATAGCGAGTTCCGCCATTACTTCACGGTATTTTTTGAATCGTCCTCCTATACATGCATGTAAATTAATAAATCTGAAATGAAATAAGAAGACTCCCCTTTTTTACATAGCGATATGAGAGGGCCTTTTTATTCACACACACACACACACACACAAAAACCACCCTCTCATAACTTAAATATAAAAATTATAAGTGATGCCAAATCAATATCATAATTTTGGATTTCAAATTTGATCTGAAGCAAGCAATAATCTTTTTCAGATAAAAACGTAGTAACTTATTACATTGAATACTGGATGTGAAGGTATAAATCGACCACTACGAGAAGAGCTCGAGAACTGGTTTTGCCTCCTTGCCCAAGCGAGTTTACTTTATTACAAGGAAAATCGTCGAAAATTAAAGACATGAACAATTTTAAAACTTGTATAAATAATTAAAGCTAATTTTATTTATCTGATATATTTAAAATATTTTTATTTTATGTTTATGGCTTCAGAAAAAGGAGGAAAAGTGCATAACAATGCAATATGGAAAACCTGTTAAATTGATATGTTATTCTATGCTTACCAAAAGTGGTACAGTAAAAATGTTGCATGTCATCAGACGTGTGAGTGAGTAACAGTTACAGTTTATGGCGGAAGAGACATATCTTGCTTAGCTGCAATCTAGTAAGTAAAAAGGAAAGGAAGAGTAAAAATTGGTTAACAAGAAGGAGAATCGAAAAAAGAGATGGATTGTTAGGGTATCCCAGGAGCGTGTCACCCGTGTTTACTAAAGACAGCAAATCTCATGGGAAACAAAAAGATCACTCGGATACCTCGTGGTCATATGTAGCCTGTACTTAGCTAAAGAAGATAAGCCCCTGAGGGGTGAAGCCATGGTTCTTTTCGTGATTATCCCCGAAAAGATGCGAAGAGGTTAAAGTTTATCAGACGCTTTAAATAAGTTATTATATTTTACGGAGTTATTTTACAAATTTATTACCTCTTTTTTGAATAATCATTTCATTTGCAATCTTCAATGAATTTTAAAGATGAAAACCCAGAGACATGACATGAATTTTGAAAAATGCAATATTTTGAAATTATGTTGCGTCTTCACCTCATTAAGCTAATAACAAATCACTTATGTAGTCTATTCCCAAATAATACGCCTATTGGTAATCGAATGAACCCAAATACTAATGGGAAGACATTAATATCATATAGTGAGAGATCATGCTTGGTGAGTGATATCTCACCACTGAGTTTCGTGTTAACGTGTTGTCATTTTGAACCACGGTCAAAAGATGAATACGATATTTTAGCAGGTATCCCTTCTCCTAACTTCCACACCACGTCCCTACATTAAGTCTACCGGAAAGTTCTGTCAGTTTGGAAAGTAAAAGAAAGTAATAGATTTTTCATACATTTAATAATATTTATTGAACAATATAATATTTGTCATTACTTATGACATCTTGCCAGCGTGATAGTAATCTGTAAATATTATTTCCGAAAAATGCTGGCGCCTCAGAGGCGACGAACTGAGGTAATGCTAGGTTGATAAACTGCTTCAGTTATGAATTTTTCTTCAAAATACTTTTCAGGGAAAGAAACAGACAACATTCGTGGTGTGGGTAATATGGTGGATCCGACAGAATTTCCCAGTCTAGCTGTGTGATTTTCTGATGAGTCACCAAAGCAGCATGTAGTCTGGTATTATCAAGATGCAGAATAAAAGGCTTCCTGTTTAGCATCGCTGGTTTCTTTTCTTTAAATGCCTCGTTTAAATCATCAATTGACTACCTCTCCCGATTGAGCTTTTAGTCAGATTACTAAAGTCCGTAAAGCATCGGTCCTTGGACGTCCCCCTTCCTATACACAGCATTCTCTTATTCAGGCTCGAGCTTAGTTTTATGAAGGGGACAAGCTATCCGGACTCACAATATGCTTTCCCCCTTACAATGATTTCATAGGTATTAATTTATTAACGTCTCACTACAAGCATCCCGAGAGCTATTGGCGAGGACCTAGTAACTATCAACCTCGGTCACGAGGACAACATCTGAGCTAACGCCTCCTTCTTTTAATTTCTACACCCCGCCAATGAGAAGATTTGGGACCTCGAAAGATTTAACATGCATCATACGTGGCGGTGTGTCTTTAGTGACATCAGGACTCGAACCTACGACTCATCGAAAAGTGCGGGCCGCGAGTTCAAGACCATGACCACTAGGCTATCGCGGGCCACTGCTTTAAATAGATAAAATCCCACTTTTCATTATTAGTTTTCATCCGGTCTAATGAAGATTCGTTTTTCTTCTGCACTGAACAGAATCATACATATGACGCGACTTAATTATACAAAATTTTCTCATTTAACTCATGAGCACCCATCTGGAATATTTATAAACCAATATTAGAGACGACGGGAATTATTTTGTAGAATAAATATTAATTTTATGAACAATGTATTATTCTCTATCACTTCACAAAAGTGCAGATTTTCCCGGTATACCTGATACATTATTCATTACCGCATTAACTATAGAAATCGTGTTCTTATAATCAGTGCTTTCAAAAATCCTATTTTTAAAAGAGAGAGCACATTATTCGTGTACATTTCAACACGACGACGCTTGTATTTGACTCAAATACCTGAACTTGAAAATTTAACTTAGAAATGTTTCTAAATTAATAGATTAACGTCGTTGCAAAATAACATTTATAAGCCGTCGAATCAATAAATTCTGCACTATATCCTCAAAAATGAGGAAGACGAAATCCGAGTTGAGAAACAAGTCTCATAAATACCAACATTTGCACCTTCTCTGGGCATCGAAGAGCTGCAGTCAAATTGATCAGAAGGAAATTTAGTGTTGTTGCTGCTCGCAATCTCTTTTAGGTTACACTTTTTGGAAGTTGCACCGTCCATAAATTTTAATTCTCCCTCTAGCTCTATCGTGTTGGTAATTACCTTAAAGGCATTAAAAATCTAAGCATCCATCTCAATAAACTCCTTCTGAAGTAAGCCGCGGTGCGGTAAATATCACGAGAAGAAGTTATTTCTGGAACGGGGCGCTGGTTTTTGAGGCAATCGCTATCCGCGGGTAATTATTTTGGACGAATCGCAGACCGATTGCGATGGCTATTTTTAGACGTTAAGTGAGATAGTGGTGGTGAATGAAAGGAAATTTGGTAACAATGATAAGTTGTTAGTCACAAATGTACCAAAAATGTCCACACGTTCACGAACGTGAATGATTATTCATTTTAATTCTCGTGCAAAACAACATGAAAGCATTATAAATTTCAAATTTATATGCCACATTATTATGCTTCAAATGTTATTTATTTATATTAACCCAGAGTAACAATTTCTTTTAAACTATGTATATGCAGTTGAAATTTGGATATTTTCGCCCTCACAGCTTTATTAAATCATTTAAATATTAATGAAAACTACTTAAGTTTAAGAAGAGTCTTGAGATGCACTTGTTCTGGTTTCTTAATTAATATTTAAAATTAATTTTAGTAAAATTACTATGGGTGGTGAATTCTTTTAGTACATTAGTAGAAAATACGATTAAATTATTTGCTTCAAAATATATAAAAGAACTTTTATAGATGTGTAATAGTTAGTAATCATACTTCATAAATTTTAAATCATACAGAAATTGCAATATGAAATGCGCGAATAATTATTTTAATGGTTTGATCAAATTTCAAATGCATGTTCCTGGAAAAAAATTGACTATGATGTATCAATTACCTACTTTAAGTATCCATTTAAAAATCTGAATTAGAAATTAATCGTACAAATGATTTCGTGAATAAATAATATTGATTTGTTCGCCGAATCTCACAAATATATATTTAAAAATCTAAGTAAGCAGTTTCTATATATGTTATATTAAATTCGAATTTAAAAAAGTATAATCAAGGAGAAAGTTTCGAAGAGCTCATGTAATATTTTTAAATAGTTTAAGATGTCGAAATAAATTAATTTTCATAACGAAAGAGTCAAACGAACAAAAGGAAAAAAAAATTGGAAATTTCGAGAAAACTAACAATAGTTGGTTATCAAAGCATACTAAACTTTCATTCGTGTAAATGAAAGAAAATTTTAAAATTATTAAAGAAAAATTTATTAAAGAAAATTTTTGCCAAAATTTACTTTGAAATAGAAATTGTTTCTTTTATATAAGAGAATGTAAAAATGCAAGAAACAACATTTATGTAGAAACAATATTAATATGATAAAAAAGATTATATATATATAATAAATCCTACCATCAGTTATATTTCACTTCTAAGGGAACTAATGATATTTAATACACTATTAACAATTAAATCTCCCAACTTGGAAATACAGTTAAATAATAACTAAACAAGGAATCTATTTTACAATTATGATTGCATGGACATAATATTAAGGATAATTTTTTTACGCTTTAAACAATCAATAAATTTTATTTGTTAATAATCTTAAAATAAGATGTTCATACGTTACAATAAAAAAAAATTAGAGGGTGGTTCAAAAGTACCGCCGCTTGACGACAGATGGCAAAATCAAGGGTCACGATCCCCCCTCCGTTGGATTCATTGACTCAAAAACTACAGAAAGCACTTTGGGGAGATGACGTGAAAAGAAAAAGGAGTCTACAGAAGAGGAAGAAACAAAGATAATTTACTCTTTAGTGAACATTCACCCCTCTCTGTTCATGAAAATTTGGATTCTAAATGATGGGAGGACACCCACCAGCTTAGACGGAAGGATGATACAGGACAAGTATCTCATTTTGAAGGATAAGAAAACTATGCCTTTTTATCCAAGAGCTTTTGAAGATAAAACAATCTGAAATGAGATTGGCGAATTCATAAAAGATGATCGTAATGTTCTGGACCTAAAGGAAGATGCTATTTTTGATGCGAATGTTTTCTTTGCATTAAAGAAGGAAAAAGAAAAAAAAATCATTTTCTTTAGAAGACCTTGATTCTAGTATAACAGAATCAAGAAACAAATAAGAATTCTCAATACTCGTTAAGAAACTAGAAGATAAAATTATAAATCTACTCATATAAACATCTTATTTCTGCATATGAAGAAAATATTCCAGTTGGAATATTTGCATAGGAGCACTGTTCCCTAAAATGAAATCTGAATATCTTACTACCGTGAAACCTGAAGATGCCATTTTTGCAGAGTGTGACAACGTGAAAAGAATTAATAGGGAGTTAGGAAAGGGCGACCGAATTTCCTCCTGAGAGAAACAAAAGTTTCCGGACATGTTCGAGTAAAAAGTACGAACTCTTTTGAATTTTCTTTCGGCTGTTACAAAGGCTTTACTCATTGGAAGTGTTATCACGGCGGATTAAAAACGAACCTGCAGAGGGAAACTTGTGTGAAATTTTGCTATCCGCCTAGAGCAAACAGCTCCTATCATCAGATTTGTGAGAAAAATAAAGTACCAGAAAGGCCTTAAAAATGCCTGTAACTAATTCTTTTTCTTTTGCAGATTGATGCTTTCTCTAATTTTAGATATATAACCTGGACATGCCTGGTGTGACTAAACCTTCAAAGCTCCGTTTAAAAGTGAGTTTATTGTAATAATAAACTTAGGTGGGAGGATGTCGCATGCAGGGTCCACAAGAGAATCATAAGCGCGTGTCAACAGAGCGATGATTGCATTAAAGTAGCGGCCGTGGCGACAGTAACATTTTGTATATTTCTTATTCTTCTTGCAAACAATATAAAGATAACTGTAAAAGCTAAAGAAGCTCTGAAAGAATGCGAGCGCATTCGATAATGTCAAAAAGGTGACAATGTAAAATTTAAATTCTGTAAATTAGTTCTTCAATATATATATATATAACACATCGATCAATAACTCCCGAGACTAACCCAGAGATGGCGCTCGTAGTAAACCAGTAACCAAGTCTTTCTAGAGTACTAACCTTTGCTTGAAACGTGTCAAAATTTTAAGTCGATCGGACAGGAAAAAGGTTTTTTGAAGTGAAGTGAAAAAGGTTTTTTCCAAGTGGGTGCCGCGATTGCTTTCGATGGAACAAAAACAGCAACGAGTCGATGATTCAGAAAGCTGTTTATCGCTATTTACTCGCAACAAAAAAAACTTGCGAAAATTTTTTTTGGAAAAAAGACTGGAAAAGCGATTGGAACATTATACCCAAAAGGTGATTAACAAAAGGTGTTATGTTGATGAATAAAAAAAAATTTTGCAAAAAAAATGTTGTTTTCAATGTTAGACTCGGGAGTTATTGATCGATGTGTTATATTACTCCTAATCAACACAGTCGTCCAACTTTATTATGAGCATTGTGAGGTTTTAACATCACACCACAAGGCATGATTGTTTATTAACGTCGCACTGAGAAGCAACAGGATAACTACAGGCGACGGACCTCGTAATTTTGAACCTCGGTCAAGCGACATCAACACTTGATCTGGCACTTCTCCTTCAAACTTCCACACCACGGTAATGGATGGATAGTGGGATTGGGACCTTGACAAGAGTCAATGTTCATCAGCCCCACTACAAGGCAGATCTTTAATGCCATCAAAGCTCGACCTTACGACACGATGGTGTATGAGTGAAGGTGGAATTTAATGGCACAATAACAATATAGAGCTATGCTGTTCCTAAGCAAGTTGTGTATGATCTAGACATTGCAAAAAACGGAAGCAAAGATAAAAATTGGTTGACAAGAAAGAGGATCGAAAATGAAGAAGTATCGCTAGGGTATCCAGAGGGCACATCACCAGTGTTTACCATAAACAGAAAGCCCCATGGGGGAAAACGTTTTCTATAGGCAAATGGTTCATGATTCCCATACTTACTACTATTCGACGAAAATAAGAGAATTGAATTTTTAGAGAAATGACAACTTTTAAAATAACTCAAAAAACTTCTCATATATTATTATAAGACTTCACATATTTTGGTAAAATTTGGTCTGAACTTGATTACTTCAGATTTAATTGCCTTCATTTATTCCCTAAAAAGGTATAGTTTTAAAAAATATTCTTGCAACCATTCTTGATAATCGATATCATGGGGCATGACCATAGGTCATATATATATGAAACATATTCTAATTAAAATTTGAATGAGAAAAATGATTTAATCATAAAAATGAATTTCAGTACGTGACGTCTATAATGTTAATAACTTCGAAAAAAATTCCAGAATATATGGTTCGCTTTTTTTTCTCTTACCTACTCATTTTTGCAGAATTTATGGCCAATAATTTTTAATAACTTTTAGATTACTTTTCTAAATTATTATCATTCACATACTACCTTCTACTTCTTTTTAAGAATCTATTTTTTTCCTTCAAGTGTCTGCTATGCATTTCCTTCTATTTCTTACTCGCTTTTCTCTCCTAATTCACTTCTTCATTAGACGTTTTCATGGCTTAGTAATTTATTGTCCCTACTTTTCTTGCAAAGGGACGCCTTAAATCACGCGGAAAGCAAGTACCTGAAGGAATAATAAATTTTGCATTAGGCAGTCTTTCGTAGTTTGATTGAATTACTGAGACTGGGAACTAAAGCTCATTTAATATTGAATGACTGCTAATTAAGAAGTTGCTTTTTATATTCAAGAAGACACGATTAGAAAATTAAGCAAAAAAAGTCCTCATTTTTGTGTTCTTTTGATAGAGTTATATTTTAAATAACTTTTAATTATTCATATTTCCAACAAACATCACATTAGAAGTACACAGTAGTTAATTGTTTGATTGGTTGTTACCGTCACACTTAGAAACAAGACGAAGGCTAGTGGAGATGGACCTCATCTTTTTTAGTCAAGTGACGAGGATGGCGTTTGAGCTGGCATTTCCCTCTCCAAGTTTCTACACCCTCCCAACGAAAGAACTTTGAAGTCTGACAGATTTAACGCGTATTATACCCGGCACATGATGGGTTTTAAATAATAGCGGTACTAGAACCCTCGACTCGACGGAAACAACGCAGGCCGCGAATCCGCGACACACGGACACGGATCCCACATCGATTTGTAAGTTTGCGTCGAGATGTCACCGTAGATAAGATCTGGATTCATTAATGTACACCGGAATTAATGTAACAATCAAAATACCCGTGTTTACCAAACACAATAAACTCCACGGGAGAGAGAGGGACTACCATTCGGGAATCTAAGGATCATAATTCCTACGCTACCTACAATAGACAAGCCCCTGAGCTACTGGTGATGGACTTCGTAACTTAGAATCGCTGTCATACTACGAGGCCGGCAGTCGAACTGGTACCTCATTCTCCTAAATTCTACACTTCATCGCTTTGACAGTGTCGATCTTTGGTGGAATAAAAAACAAATCCATGGCCATGAGATTCGTCCCCATAACCGTAGGATTCACGGTCTTCTGTCCACTTTCCGCAGTTAAAAGATTATGAAGTATTAACTGTGATAAACAGAATAAAATCGTCAGTAATATCAACCCCAGTTAAAGTTTCAAATAAACAAAATCAATAGTTATATGGCTATCTAATGGCCATGCAACAACGGCTTTTTACGCACTACATCACAATTTCATTTCTTGTGTACACAGGGACATATAAGAGTGGATCAAAAAGTACTCGTGTTTGACGATAGATGGCGTTGCTAATGCTAGTGAATTTACTCCTGTGTTCTACCTTCTGTTAAGCAGAGACAAAAGAAATTTGACATTGATTCATAGGTTAAATTTTATTGGTGCCGCATCGAGTTTTCATTGTAATGATGTCACTGTCGATGAGACCTTTGTGCATCATTGAACACCGGAAACCGAGCAACAATTAAAACAACGAATTGTTTTCATTTTGCTCCATAGAATACGAAAGCGGCCGAAAAAGTGATGGCAACAATAGTTTGGGAGGCGAAGAGTGTCCGTCCTACTCATAGACTTCTGAAAACAAAAGGAGAATGATCACTATATCATGAACAACGCATGCAAGAGATCCAGTACTACGCCAATAGAGCGAAAATCACACCAAAGTGGCGAACGTGACTATAATAATGTATAGTTATATTTTTTGGCATATAATGAAAAGCCAGGATTCGCTAAGGAGCTTTGAATGAAAGAAGATGCATTCGATAATGTCGGAAAATCAACATACATAACTATCTATAACTTTGTAAATTAATACCTTTACGCACTCGTTAAAAAACTAGTTCATGAGTCGTCCATTAACGTGTAATGTGATTGTAAAAATGAATCACAGACAACGCGTTGGTAATGTTACTCCTTTCATTAAATTAATCATAAAGAAATAAAATGTCTAGAAGATGTACTGGATAAAATGAATAGGGTATAGGGTAATGGGAATAGGGTAATCACTGGACTACAGTGATCTTATTCCCAATTCTAATAACCCATTTCTAGCTGAGGAATTTTTTTTAACCATCCTCGTTCATACAAATGACAGGAAAATAAAGTATCAAGGGCTAATACTGAATAAATGAAAAAAATAAATCATGGGTGAGAGAAAGACAAAAGATACTACGACGATAAGAAAAGGAACAAAATTTTTGTTTCTAACACTCTGCAGAAATATCATAATTCTCGAAATATTATTTAGCCGACTCTTAAGAATTTTTTCTCTGTTTAAGAAAGAAAATTTCAAAATTGAATGAAAATATTGCGCAGACCTTCATATTTGCAGCAAGAAAAACAGTTCCCTAAGCTTCAATATAAATTCTGTTGTTTGTACACAAATTTGTTTTCTTCTTTTTGGTAACCAAAAAAAAGATTACCGAAATCTCCAGATTGTTGCTATTTGCATAACTATTTAAAGAACACAACGCACGCAATGGTAGATTCACACATACACACAAAGCTGCTCGATATTGGTTGAAATTAAATATAGTTTCACTAAATCGATATCATCAGTATATCAACGCTAAACGAAACGTAAATCCCACTAGATTTTCGACTGAGGCACAAACCGTATACGACTTATTGAGCCTTTGCATATTCTCTACACTAGAATGCTACGTTAAATATCCACCATTCCAGTTTGTGATGTAACTTGGATTGTTATAATGACCGTAACATTTCGTGATTTCCCCAGACGTTTTGCGGAGAATGCAGGTCAATGGGAAAAAAAGAAAGTTGATCGCTGCTGCTTGCTTTCCTACACCTTGCTGTCTGATCTGGTCCGATTTACCGAGGTCAATGCTTTGGGCATTAAAAGACGTTTCTTTCAGAGATAGAAGCGTGTTGTTTACGTTCAGAGATAATCTGTCGACGTAGTGTTTTGAAATTAGTTCTAGAACAAAATAGGCGTTTCTCTTTTCATTCATACTGATCTCGCATTTAGTTACAGAGGTAAAAACAAGAAACAGTTAAAAATATGATCCCCATAAAAATTCTAAGACTTTACTAATATTTAACTCTCGAGATTAATTATTATAACACATACAAACACATGAGAGGATTACAGTACGTACATAATAATAAAACATCGAAGTACGTGTGGATATGAATTAAAAGAAAGAAATTTTTTAAAAAATAGGTGAAAATTAAAGTTACAAGATCCTTTATGACTAAGTATATTTTTAATCTTTCATAGTTGGAATTTTCAAAGTAGTCCCTTATGTGTTTAATCACATGGTTTTCAATGGTTTCATGGTTTATTTCATGGCTACATAGCACAAAAACAAATGTTGAATAATATGTTGATGTTTATTTGTGTCTTACAAGGATTTGTGTATCAGAATCTTATCTATGATATTCATTTCCAGAAGATATAGTGTTCCTTCACATAAGTCGCTTTTCTCTATCAAACATTGATCCCGAGGTAAGCTTTTCCATCGAAAATTTCGTTCAATTGGATAACAAACTATTTTACAAATTTGAAATTGTTTAAGCGCTTTTTCTGTACATAAATTCTTGTTCAGAAGATACAGTGGCTCTCAAAAAGTACAGCACACAAACAATTTTCAAGCATTTTTGTGAAACAAATATTAAGGGTTTCATTTTCACATTTTATTTTCTTACATGGTACATATCTGATGACTAAATAAAATTAATAAAGCAAACACTGCGAAATAATAATAGAATTATACCCCTCTTGTGTACCAATTGAAAATTGTGATGAAAAAAGTATTGAAGCACTGCGGATACAAGAAATATACATAACCATTCTGGCACAGATTAATTGTAATAAAAGAATTCTAAAATCATTTGGCGTTGGAATTGAAGCGTTTGGTGTTTTAAGCTACATTGCTAGCCTAGATCGAAAAACATCTGGAATTTCAATTGAAATCAAAAAACTTATATGACATCATCGGAACCATGGAAATATAGAAGAAAATAAGTGAATTATTAAATGTAATTAAATCTACAGCATGTAACATTATTTTAAAACACAAGAAAACTGAAATTTAGCAGAAAACAAGCCACATACAGGACGTTCAAGGCATTTCACTGAAAGTGAGAAACGGCAGATCGTAAGAAATATTACTTGTAATCTTAGATAGAAAAACGCATCATAGATCTGTTCATTCAGAAACTGTTACAAATATTTTAAGAAACTATTTTCGTGAGCGAGTAGCGTAGAAGAAATAATTCATCAGTGAAGCAAATCGAGGGGCTCGACTACAATTCGCTAAAACCTACATTCAAAAGCTTCTAGAATTTAGGAAATCGGTTACATTTGTAGATGAAAGCAATTTCAAGATTTCGAAGTGATGCAAAGTAATGAAACAGCAGAAATGAAAAATTGAACATGAAATGAAAAATCTTACTTCGTTTGGAACAACTTGGAACATTGAACTCGTCAATCTAAAACTTCCAGCAAAATGTTGCTCAGATAAGACCATATCAGAATGAGAATGAGAGAAAAAAGAAAAGGAAATTTTGGTGAAAATTTGGTGAAATCCTTACTTAAAAGGTTAAATGAAAAGAAAGCCCAACATATTACTAAAGAATTGGAAGATATTTAAGATGTAATAAATAACAAACAAATAAATTGTATAATTGTGAAAAAATAAACATTTATTTTTACTTATATTCAAATATCTTGTATAAAAACCTCAATATCATTTTCCCATACCGTGCTGTAATTCCTTTTTTTTTTTTTTTTTTGTCATCTTCGAATTTGTCTTTGACATCGCGACATATTACAAAGTCGTGTTGAGTCCAACCTTTGTGAGCAATAAATCATTAACGAAACAATAAAGTTTCTTCATGCAATTTTACAGCTACTTGTGCCCCTATGCACAGATACAATGAGTCTATGGTATGAAAACAACTAGTTCAATTAAAACGATACACACCGAGGTTCTGGCTCCGGCGGGAAGAAACAAGAGTAGTTTAGCAAGTTTGTAATCTCATGATAAATTAGTTTCTCATTTTTACATAGAATGATTTAACCAATCACCTTCTTTAGGTAAATACGGGAATCAAGATCCTTACGTACCCTCTTTCTTTTCCATGGGGCTTACTGTCTTTGGTAAATACGCGGTTCCGGGACATTTAAGCGATCTTTTCCTATTTTCGATCCTCCTTCTTGTCAACCAATTTTTACAAATTCTAGAGCACAGCCACATCTGGCTCTTAAGCCATTGAACTCTATTATTACTCTCTCATAAATTGATTTAAGAGGATCACTTCCCTATTTCCGTAATATTAAAAATGACCAAATCTGAAGAACTTTTTTTAAAAAAAATGACAGGTTGTACAGCCACTAATATATGCATTCATTGGATTGTTATAGTTTCAATGAAAGGTTTTGCCAAAAAAAAGTTATTTAAAAATATTAACGGGTTAAAATGCACAAATTGCTCTTCGTTTTGAAAATTTTCACATGTTGCTCTCCATACGAATTTAGGGAGAAAAAAAAGATTCAAATTTTTTTTAAAAAATACTGTTTCGATAACAATGTAATAAAGACACAAAAATAATTGGGGACTATACGACTTGTCATTTTTTCAAATATATCCCTAAGATTTGGCCATTTTTAACACTTCGGAGATAAGAAAAACCCTTCGTGAAGCGACTCCCCTTAAATAAATACATTTTTCACATCTATGCAATGCAATCCTAAAAACTCCATTTCATCTCTCTGTAATGCTCTTAGTAGAATACAGCATAAATTCTCCTTATGTAACAAATAATTCTCAGCCGGAATCTCCCGCAATGATACTGCTAAGAAATGAACGACAAGATCAAGAAAGGTTTATTGACATAAAACCCACCAATCAACACCACTCAATCCCAAACAACGTCGCTACGAAGAAAATACCCCAGAAATAATCAGCAGATGAGAAAAGCAACTCAATCCTTCCACCCCATTAACGGCGATCCCAGGATCGTAAACTTGCACCTCGAGAGGGGAGAAGACAAGCCATAACCATAACCGCCTCGGAGCATGCGATTGATGAATTATTAAAACGACGCTGGTGTTGCCGTTGCTTCGAATTTTCCCTACCTCGCGCCGGACCGAAATCGTAACGACGCATCGTTAAGGAAGGGAGCCATCTTCCATATTTAAAAGCGAATCTGAGGGACAGTTGAAACTGAATCGCAGATGGTCAAGTTAATGCTGGCAAATGAGTGCCATCAGTCGAGACAAATGCATCGCGTTCGTGTCGAAATGAGATAGCATCTAGTGTGACGTCTGGCTGTAGATGATAGGATATCATATGACCATATTTGAGTCGGTGTAATATATGTGAAAGATGTGTGGATATAAACGAGTAGTGGGCATCGCGATAATTTGAAACTGATGTAGGAGTATATTACTGTGTGGAGTACTTAAGTATAAAAGAGCTCAAATGCATCAACAACTGACGAGTTGTTATTCAGTTATGATAAAATCTCGAAAATGACCCCTCCCCTCCCTTCTACAACTCTTATGTTTAGATGGGATTTATAAGGGAGATAAATGTAAAAAAAAATTTTTTTGGAAATTGTTACTAGAAAATCTTAAAAATGTATTCTCTTTCTCTGAAGTTGAAAAAATTTTTAAATGTCAAAAGAAGATTAGAATTTATAATAAAACCAAATTTTATCGTTAATATAATTATCCCAAATGAGAGGCTAAATCAGAAAGGAAATCTTAATACACTCAAATGCAAGTCGATATGCTTTAAAAGAATCCCATTAGAGAATAAAAACTGCATGAAATGAAGATTTATGAATGAAATGCGTGAACAACATAGTAACGGATGTATTTTCAAAATTCGCTCTCTCTCTCTCTCATGTCGATAGTTTATTAACAAAGTATTGAAGTCAGTGGCAAATCACATATAATAATTATATGGATAGTTTACTGATTAATTAGAAGCAGTGATTTTTTATTATTGTGATTGCTTATTACGTCGCGCTAAGAAGCAACAGGAATGCTATTGGCGACAGACCTCGTAATTTTGAACCTCGGTCAGGTGACGCACCTGAGCTGGCATCTCCCTCTTCTAACTTCCATACCACACAATCGGTAAGACTTTGAGCATCCTCAGATTTGAAGTGCATCAATGCAGACTACATGATGGGTCTTTAATGGTATCAGAGCTCGAATCTACGACTCGATGAAAAACATCGACCGCGAGTCAGTGACCAGGACCACTAGGCTACCGCAGCCGCCTGACTAGAAACAACTCGAGGACAATGGGAGGAAAACCACGTCATTTTATATCTAGGTCTAGAAACGAGGACGATATCTTAGCTGGCATTCCACTCCCCTAACTTCTGGAACATTCAAAATTGAAAACTTTAAGCCACGACGAAATCTAGATGCTAGCTCCGTAACTCGAAGAGTCTTAAATGGTATCTCTCTCGATAATGGTAATTAACTCTCGATCCTCGACTCGACTGAAACAACGCCAGGTATGAGTCTATAACCATAGCTCCTTCTTCTACCGCGGCCTCTAATTTCCACTGAATATGTTAAAGAAAATAATTAAATATTTTATTATTACGTTGAACGTGTTTCAGCAAACGAGGCAAAGTATGTGTGAATACGAGAAGAACACTTCTCCCGCACTTTTTCCACTATATAACACATTAAAGATTCCAAAAACATTTTCAGAACTAAAAACAAGTGAAAATTACAGACATGTTCATGTATTATCACTGTTGTATTAATACTGAAGTATATACTAAACATGCAGTCGAATAATATTACTTTGACAGTGATGGGCAAGTCGTCACGGTCGCCGTTCTTTCCATCGATTCTTATTTCGAGCCCCGATGCTAAGATTTTAGTTTAGTTTTTATTAACGTCGCATTAGAAGCAACACGAGGGCTATTGGCGACGAACCTCGTAATTTTGAACCACGGTCAAATGACGAGGACGACACCTGAGCTGGCACCCCCCTCACCTAACATCCCCCCGATGCTAAGAAAGACCTGCCGTGTAACTGAGCTGACACAGGTTAAACCTGCCGAGGCTCTAGGTTCTGTCATTGGCATAGTGTGGAAGATTGGAAAGGGGTATGTCCGCTTAGGTGTCGTCTTCGTCACTTGACCCAGATTCAGAATGACAAAGTTCGTCGTCAGAAGCACACGTATTTCTTCTAAAAGCAAATTTAATAAACAATCATCCTCTAATATTATTGCAGAAAAATGTGCCATCCTTACTCTGAATAATTTAATTTGCTGATGACCTTTTAATTTTCAAAAAAAAAAAAAAAAAAAAAAAATTATTAGGATTAAAATTTTTTGCATCAGTGTTAATTTGAGTGACGGCAAAAGATGGGCAGTAACAGTGACCTCAAAACAGAGAAATCATTCCTGAATCCAGATTATGAAGAGCAAAAATCATAATCTCGTAATGTAGCGAAATGCCATTCTGTGTGTGAAATGATTCGTATCGGGGACACATATTGAAGTTCATCCATCAATGTGGCCGTCTTTAAAGTAACGATCATGGCTAGCCATGTTGTTTTGCAAATCTATTTTCAAAACAATAACGAACATTGAAATATAAGATCCAGGTATAAATAATACAGATCTTCGATTAAATTGTCTGTTCTGGTTTGCACACATAATTTTTCTCAAAAATAAATAAATAAAACACTTACTTTCTGTTAAACATTCCGTCTCAAAATATCGTTTGTTAATAAATTAATTTTATACTTTCCGTACCATTATTATTAATTTTATATCTGTTTGAATAAAATCATTTGCTATTCTATAGTAACTGTTTTCGTAGGTATAATGATTTACAAATGGTTGAATATTGTAATTAACACAGCTCGAAATCTGGTTTAAAGGGGGTTTTTTGTATTACTTTTCTGATTCGGAATCTTTTAATATTAAATTCTATCTCGATTGTGATATCGATGTGGATATTTCGTCAGATCGATTTCTTTATTCATAAATTTCTTGATTCTAGTATCGATTTAATCCTACTAGAAATAGTTGATGCATGACTCTTCACAATTGGTATTACCTAGTATATGTAACAATATTTTATTCCAGTAGTAATGATCTGCACAAACAAATTGAATTTCAATAAAATGAGTTTTAGTTTTCCGGTCTATTTGAATTATTTTGCAACAACCGCATCAAAAATATTGCCTTTATTTCAAAATACTCAAATGTTCTTTTCCATTTGATTATCTAAGAAGATATATTGCACAATTGCTTTCTTTTTATTTAGCTGTAATATATGAAGCAATCATATTCAAGGAAGTAGTTCATTATTATTTCATTTTGCATATAAATTTGTTTCCCAAGAACTTAAGTGTTTATGTAATATAAATTATTTTATTTACAATCATTCCTATTGTTTAATATAAAAGCAAGTCAAAGTGATGGAATGAATTTTAAAAACAATAAAAATGAAGCAATAATAATAAATGAAATACATGATGATGAATTGATCAAATATACTGTTTGCGAAATGATGAGGATAAAGAATGAGTGGGTGAAAGTTGAGGTTTGTAGCGCGAAAACCAAATCTGGTTTTTCCAGCGCCAAATAATGTATATCTGTGGATCTAGATGAAGGGTCGTTAAGGTATCCTTGTTTACCAAAGGCGGTAAACCCCATGCAGATGGAAATTATCACTTGGGTATTATGATGCCCCCACTAGCAATTAGTAAAAGAACAATTGAAAGGTGGAAATGAGAAATAACTTCAATGTTTATTAAGAGGATTTGTATTACTGTCTTTGAAATTTTTATATACAGTGAATATAAAAAAGTTTTCGTTTATTGATAGTCAGAATATAAAGAATCCTCGCTGTTCAAAATATATATGGTTAAATTATGTGATAAGTCTTTAGATATATAATAGAATGCAATTTACTATTTCCAGGTAAAATTTATTTAAAACAATCACATATAAAAATACAATATTTGCAAGACATGAATAAGGCAGAAAGTATTCATACGATGCACGTACTCTCAAATGCTCTTAAACAATAAATTTGTAATAGATACCTCGTAGGATATCCTTCAGTTTATATAATTACTCTGTTTCTAGTTTGTATTGATTCAACCAAATTTGATGTCTCCGAACAAGATAAGCAGTCTTATTCTTATTTAAGAGCATTTCTCAAATCATGTCTAAAAAATAAACCTGGTACTAAAATTTTAATCAAGAATTTTCTATACATGCTCCATGGCATTGATGTCTGACGACTGAGGAGTAAAATTCACAAATTTAGAAGCGTTATATAAAAATTACAGCCGTTTATTTAGATCGAGGCTCGGGCTAAATGTCAGGTAGACAAACATATAACCATGAAGACCCCTTTTTATCGCACTAGACTGTAAATAGTTTTACAAAATGTGTACATAAAGCTGGTGATTCATGATTACATCAGTTGGAACTAAACTATCAATCCTCGAGGCACTCATGCAACCCCAAACAAGCATACTCCCACCTCCATATTTCATTGCTGGACATCTTTGGATGTATTTCTCTGTTTCAATTTCTCTATACAATCTGTCTACTGTATGATCTAAAAACGTCAAAATTAGGTTCGCCCCTCTCTACAAAAAAACCGTGTCAATCAGAATGATACGTATGCTTTCACGTATTTTATAGCAATGTGACCAACTTAAC
Organism: Nephila pilipes; assembly: GCA_019974015.1. NCBI lineage: Eukaryota > Metazoa > Arthropoda > Arachnida > Araneae > Nephilidae > Nephila > Nephila pilipes. The sequence goes on from BMAW01080714.1 coordinate 43,513, forward strand.
TCCCAGGCCTTCTAATTCACAGACTTTTTAGTGAAATACGGGAGTAGAAACTTTACTACTTACACGCATTTTGAAACTTACAGCTACGGCTATTTTTTTTTAATTTTTTTTTTATTCTGCTGTTAAGTTTAGGATCATTTATTTTCGAATTTTCTTCAACGAAAGTATGAGAAAGTCTGTCGACAGAGCTAAGTAGAGAGGTTCGCACGGGAAAGGAGCGTTGTGTAATATTTTAGAAGTCATAAAAATATTGCAATGCCATGTTGAACGAGATCTACCTAGTAACGAAATTTCAGTCTATGTATGTTTTATCATTTTTACAAAGCTTTATAGACAATTTTCTTTCAGTATAACATATTTCTTTAGACTTACAACCTATATCGAAAGTTCTCCATGTCTATTTAAATTCCATCGTATCCTATATTTGTCTCAAGGTGAGGATGCACTTATCAACAAAATAACTCACCGATGCAATTACAAAACACAGAAATTTGCATTTGTTTCAGTGAAAGAATACGTTTTACTCACTTGAAAATAACTAAGCTGCAGTTTCCCTTATATTTGAAAAACAATTCAATATTTAATTTTTTTACCCCATGCATACTTATTCGAAATCGATGTTTTATTAAATGTTACCCTTTGAATTAATTTTATTCAAATTACCATATTTAAAAATAACTGTTTTCACAACAGTGATCTAGTACGAATACTTTCTACTCTCACTGTATATAAAAATGAAGGCGAAAACAATTAAAATTTTTATAAATAATATATACATCACAGCTTTTTAAATCAGAAAAAAAGTGCGAGGTTTCATCAAAGTTAACGTTTTTCTAAATAGATGGCATCACAGAACTCGACAGCTATTTTTGATTCATAAGATTTGAAATACAGTTATAATCACTTAATAATAATTAGTTAGAATATAATCAAATTTAGACAGACACATACATTCTTTCAAAAACAAAAGAATAAACAGAATATTTTGTATTTTTTAAACTATTCAGGATGAATTTTTTTAAATGTTATGACGATAAAAAAAAAAAAAAAAAAAAAAAAAACCTGATTGATGCAGTTGCTTTTCTAATATTTTGAGATTTTATTTTACTTGATGCAGACTAAATTTAATAGTATATTCTTAAAATCTAGATTTTCAGCAATACAGATTGCTATAACACTGTATGCAGAGTTATAAAAACGACGAAAAATTTTAAAAAACAATGAAAGGCTACACGTTTAATCTTTTGAAGAATTGAATAAAGAAGATACTTAGCATGTTCGAGGGCATTCTTTTCAACTGCGATGCAAAATGACACGAATGTTATAGCATTAAAATTTGTAAGCCACGTAATGATGCTTTCAATTTTATACAGCGTTAATTGTTTGCTATTTTGCACCTTAATGTTCTAGATAAATAATTCATTGGATATTTTCATTATGCTTTCCATTAGTATGATGGTGATTGTTTATTAAATCGCATTGAAAAGCTATATGAGGATTATTGGTGACAGACTGCATAATTTTGAACCTCAGTAAAGTGACCAGGATGTCACCTGAGCTTTCACCTCCCTTTCCAAATTGACACATCACGCTGTCAGAAGGACTTGGAATCTAGACCAGATGAAACGCGCATCATCCCAGCTTCACGGCGGGTCTTTAGCGGCCAAGGTTTGAACCCGCGATTGAACGAAAACAGCCGGCCACGAATCTGATTCCCTGATCACTAGGCTACCGCGGTCACCACAGAGAGCAAACCCCATGGGGGGAAAAAGATCACTAGGGTGTCTCGGGGTCATGATGCCCGTACTTACCTAAAGAAGGCAAGTCCCTGAGGTCACCTGATATAATTCCCAGGGGCAGAGTGCCCGACTATACCCATTTCAGTCGCCTCTTACGACATGCATGAGCTACAGTGGAGCTAGTTATTCTGTCATTTCCGGTCACCACACGGGTCCTTATTGTTCGCGAACGTATTAATCAGAGTAGTATGTGTTTCTAAAAATTAAAACTCCTAAATAAATCCTGCTGATATAAAAAAAATATCGATTTAATTATTGATGTGTTGCTACACTCTCGAAAGAATTATGAAATTTTTTAAAAGCAACCATTTTCGTGTAAAAAAATGTTATTTGCAATGGTTGCAAATAACAATTTTAGCCACCAAAGGGTGTTCTCAGCACAATTCAATACATACAGTTTTTTTTTTTAAATTAGTTTTATTATGAGTAAAATCTTTACGTATTAACACCTATTCTTAACAGTAAAACTTCAATGAGGCAACTACAATTCAAACTGAAATTGTGAATCGGTTGGAAGAAATCAAATCAAATTAAACAAGTCATGTGCACACTTCGCCATTTACTTTTAAAAGTGATGAGGGATAACATTTTTAGTTGTACTAAAGTAAAAGTCTTTTTGGTGGCTAATGTTTAATTTTCAGATATTTTTGTATCAACCCAATGTGAAATGCAATGCATATTTTTGAATATTAAGTTCGTTACTGGTGAAAGCAGGCATCAAATAATACGCAGAAACATTTACGATAAAATTTAGAAAGTGAGCATCTGATAAATTTATGTATGAAAGAAAATAAAAGTCTCTGTGGAAGCCGAAAAAACTAACTCGAACTCTTCAAATAAAAATACTATCTCTCCCTTCTATTTTTAAAGACACAGTTGCAAGAAACGTAACTAAAGTGCTCTTCAAAACGTTTTTCTTATTCAGTATTTCCGCTATGTCTAGTCACAGGCGCGTGCAACAAAATAAATTACATTTCCATCCGTTATTCAAACATCCTTTGCTTTCGAATCGATAAATCAATGTTGAATCTTGCACATAATATTCTGAATTTAAAGAATCCGAGATATGCTGCATCGGAATTGAAAGTTCCACTTCTAATTCCGCGATCTATTCTTTTATATTTCATGAATAATTCATAAGTTCTTTTTTTGCAATCTCATCTAACACTGAGCATCAAGGGTTATGCATAATTCGAGCTGTTTAGTGACATTTGGAAGAAAGGTATCGCGAATACAATCGAACCGGTATTCCGTTTGAAGCAATTACGGATCTGTAGACCCGATGTGACAGGGTAGATAAGAATGATGAGGGAGAGAAAGAGCGAAAACATAGAAAGAACTAAAAACCTGAAAAAGTTCTGTCAAAGCCATGTTCCATCTCTTGTCGTGACAGCATTAAGCACTGTTTCTCTTTTCCAATAGCTGAGATTCAGTCGACTGGGAATTCGCGGTGCTTTCGGTCAAAGAACAAGTGTTCCCATGCTAAAGCATAAAGGGTAGAGAAAACATTACTTTATCCACTAGGATGACGACAGACGGGGGGGGGAGGTAGATCTATCGCATACTCTGATGGGCCAATCATTCTTCTTTGATAGAATTGTTGGAAGTGACTCTTTCGATAAACTGTTTTCATAACAATAGATCTTTTTTTTTTTTTCATGGTCCATGGTATTGAATAGTGCATTATTTGTCTCGCATTTTCTTTGTATCGAGATTTATTTTAGCTGAATATCTCTAATTTTCCAATTCGGGCCAATCCCATGACTAGTAAGACTAGTTAAGAAAAAGAACGAAACGTTTATTAGAATAGAGTTTTAATGTAGCTGTTGAAAAATGATCCAAATGGATTATAAAAATGAAACGCGGTTTGTTGAAATTCAATTTGTCCACGTAGTGCATTACGATTGATATAAAATAATGTTACAAGTGCTAAAACATATAATGTATAATGAGTCGTATATCAAATATTTCCAGTTGTTGCAGGAATTGCACTCAACTAATAAGAGATCCAAGGATTCTACAAATAAGAGATCCGAAGTAACTAAAACAATGTCAAACTCTAGAGTTAAAATTGACTAATATAAGATGTTGAATCCGATATTAATATGACAAAACGACATACCAGAACTCATACTGTCGAATTGAATTGCTCAACAATTTTTAACACCTCATAGTTACGATACCGGTTATTTCAAATAGCGAAAGGTTTCATTCAAACAAATATCAATTAATAACAATTGTATTGCGAAAGCATTAAACTCATGTATCAAATGAGATTTTGAGAAAGTGATTAATCAGAATTTCCAACAACGAGTAAATGTTTAATTATTTTTGAGAATATTATCACATATATAAACAAGCAGGAATAGTTAGTGTAAGTTTTTCTCTCAATAATTCAATAATAAGCTTAGGGAGATAATCTAAATAAAAAAGTGTGCTATTGTCTAAGAGAAAAACTCGCAAATTAGTAGTTCTCAATTTCATTTCTTCCATGTCGCATCACACTTCATTAAAAAAATGAGACTCAGCTATGGTTTTATACATAGCAGTTCCCATTACTACACAACTTTCTTCGACAGAATTGAGAATCGAACTTATGGAACATCTGAAATCATATCGAATTGTAAACATCCTAGATCAATCTCCAATAAGAGAAAAGAAGACAAAACAAAAACTAATGTTAGTATGAGATATAGTCGCTTTAGTATTACACAGAAGCTATTGACAACGTAATTCTGAACCACGATAAAGCTATAATAACTCAGGACATTACTTGAACCTGTACCCCTTCTCCAAACTTTCACACTACGCGAAGAGGAGGACTTGATACCTTGACATTTTTTTATGTATATCAACCCTGCAACACGGTAGTATTTAGTGGTATCAAGACTCGAACTCACGGGAAGGAAAACTTTCTCACTCAAGGAAACTGATCCACTCTTATGAGTCCAAAAGAGAAAAACTAAAAATTCAGAAGTAAGAGCTTATATTAAAAAAATAAAACTACACGATAGCGTAAAATCAAAAGTCACCTTCAGTAATATGAAAATACATTAAAGGATATTTTTGCTTCTGTGCCAGACGTCACTATTTAGAAAAAGTAAAAATTGAACAGCTGTAATAATATTTATGTCCTATGTGTCGTGTGTTGATTTCTCGTTAAGCATTAAGCACACACATGTATCCAAACAATACATCGCATTTCAGAAACTAAAAAAATAATAAAATGACTTGGTACTGATTATACATAGAAGATAGAAATTATTATGCAATAAAATTATGGATTGAATATTCTAAATTTGGAAATTTTCAGTTTCTTTCAATAGATTATTTCCCATAAAATTAATCGCATGAATCGAAAATAACAGACAGCTGCTGTATTGTAGGAAACAATGTTAAAATGAGGGAAAAAAAGGATTACAACAAGTGCTCTTTAAATAGGTAAGTTCCGTACCATGGCTGTGACGATTACCATTTTTGCCTGATTATAGAGCATTAATATAGTTCTAACAGGGCCACCAAATGAGTGTGAGTGATAATGTTTTATGGCGCAAGAGTCAGATATGAGTATGTTGGATCACAACAAGGCGTAACTATGATCTAGATGTTAGGAAAAAAAAGAAGAAAGTATGTTAAAAATTATTGACAAGATGGAAGGTCGAAAATAAATTGATAACTAGGGGGTATCCCGAGTGCACGTCACCTGAATTTACCAAATACATAACACCCCATCAGAAAAGAGAAATATCATTACGATGTATTATAATAGCATATCATCGTATGAAACCATTCTAATAATAGTTGTGAAAGCTCCTCTTCCTAGTGCTGAATGAGTTTTTGCTTTACTTTTGTTTTTCTTGTTTCGAAAAATGAATGCAGATGACCCGCGGGAAAGGGTAGATAATTTGTTTCAAGTTCTTTGCAATGTTTCGAAAACCGAACAATTACATGTTTTAATTTCATACGCTTAGCATTTTCTACTCACGCAAAGGATATTACTTAGAAAATGTCTATCGAATCGCTTAAGTTCGATTTTATTTTGATTCCGTGATTTTTTTTTTTAACGGTGCTAAGCAAAAGTATACTTAGAAAAAAACCTTGTCAATAACAATTACGGCCAAGTGGCAAAGACAGCACCAGAGCTTTGTATCTCTACGAAACTCTGATGTTGCATTTGTGTGTCTCTCTTTATATATATGCACACTTCCCCACCACATATGATTTTGAAATTAAAAATAAAGAAAGTGAACTTTCCATCTACATGACTCTTTTCTAGAATCGAAATTCAAATACATGAATCAGCCCCCTTTTTTGAAATATTTGGATATACAATATTAGGGAGCTATGTATTATTGCGGACAAGTTGTCAACAGCATATTGTCAGCGAGACTGATTGTTTATTAACATCGCACATAGAAGCAACTCGAAGACTATTGATGAGGGTCCTCGTCATTTTAAACCACAGTCAGGAGACGTGGAGGACATCAGAGCTTCCATCCCCTTTTCCAAACTGCCACTCTGCATAAACGTTAGGCCTTGCAACATGCGGAGTCCCGCTACACAACAAGTCTAAGTATTATCAAGACTCATACGTACTCACGATAAGAATGTCGACCGTAAGTGTGAAACCATGAACACTCGGTTTTCGCAACCGTATACAGTCACGAGTCTCACACTACAAATCTATTTTCAACGAAAATATCAATCTGTTTTTAAAACAAAATAGCATTTAAATCGGATTTGTTTTGATGGATTTCAAGATTCTGAAATACTATCAAGTGACGATAACGACATCTCCGATGCTACCTCATACTCCTAACTTCCACAACACGCCACGTGAGGACTCTAATATTTATTTGAACTTAATGTGCGGAAGCAACCCCTCCCCCCATTTTACTCCGCATGATATCATATAGTGGAATCAGAATTCGAGTTCAAGAACACTGCCTGTTTAGAGACTCGTTACCTTAATTATTGTCCTAAAGCTAAAACGATTGCTCTGTCACGTTTTCAATTCAACAAACACTCTGACACATTTTGTTGGAATTACTTAAAATGAAAACTTCGACCAATAAATTGAAACGTAACTTATGTAGATTAGAGAGAAATGAAGTAGTGAATCGAATGGATAAATTACATTTATAAGCAGCCAAGAATTGAATAAGAGTTTTGAAAGTTTGTTTAGTTGGAGGTAGAGATAGTAAACTGAAGTGATCAAAGAGAGACATGTCTGCAAATAGCCTTAGAAGTTTCCGTATCATGTTAAGAAGATTCGATCTACGGTTAAGGACTCGAATCTTCAACACTTATTATGTTACTCACTTGAACCCGAGTGAGATGGTAAGAGATAGATTAATTTTTATACTAAACGATAATTCTGACGCGTTTAATTAATTTAACCACAGAGAAAGTAAAATAGACGATAAATATTAAATAATCAATACTTTGAAGATAATAAATAGGTTAACAACACAACTGGACTTCCGATTTCTTCAGATTGTTATTCGTGACTATTTTCGTTAAACTAAATAACGGATCACGAAGGAAATACTAAGCGAGTATTACAAAGAAGCAACCTGTCATACACCACAAACGAATCTTGTGAAAACAGAGCGCTTGTCTTTTCTTTGCCACATAACTTCTTATTCCAGAAAGATTAATCAATTGATCGCAGGCTAAGTATTGATTTCTTATTTTTACATTTAAAAGCAGCACGAGAACTGTTGGTGATAGACTACTTAATTTTGAGCCATAATTAAGTGGAGAGGACGACACCTGAGTCGGTACTTGTGACTTCCGTATCATGCCAATGTAAAAACTGAACTTTCACAGGTTTAAAGTGCTTCAGCTCCTCTACACGACATGCCTCTAAAGGAATCAGAACTCAAGCAAATGGCTTGACTCAAACAACGCTTGTCATTAAACTCTATACCATCACCATTCGGCTACCGTGATCCCTGATCGAATGTGAACGTAAGCTACTCACTTACATGACATCTATGAAGAACCAATCAAATAAGATTTTTTAGCTATATTTCTGTGAAAAAAAATACCTTTTTCGGTACTCTAATAAAAAAAATGAATTCATCAAATATACCCCCGTGGCGTGTAAAGACAGACGTTTCAATTTTGTTTTTCATTAGTCTGAGATGGAAGTCAATGGCCGTCTGGGAGAAATACCTCTTTTTTGCAGTCCGATGCTAAGTCGTTCAGTGACTGACTGATGTACAGGTGAAACACGTTTAATTAAATCCTTGAGAATTCGTATCACTTCTTGTAATGATTACGTCATTTAAACTGAGCATATTTCTAGTAAATATATGTAAAAAATGTTTTTTAAAACAAACTCTATTTAACGATAAGCAAAAGATACATAAATAATTCTTTAAATGTAAAATATTATATAATTTATAAGAATTTGAGACACTTAACCAAGATGCCTAGGTAATTATCGATAAATTTCCCCATAGCAGTTTACTTATATATGAGATCAAAAGAAATATTAACGCCTTTAGTTTTTATAAATTTTATATTATTTTACATTTAAAAAATATTTCTGTATCTTTTAGGCAATCTTTAAATAAAAGTTTTGTTTTAAAATGTTTTTTTAATTAATTTTTTAATTATTTTCAGTATAGAAACTTAAGACTAAAAAAGCAATTAAGTGAGCTAAAAATGTGACAAAATCTCAACTCAATAAGACGTTGTTAAATGCAAGGCCTAGGCCATCAGCCAGAAGTTGAGTCCCCCTCTCATAACTTCAACATCTCATCAGCATGACCATGGCTAATAGTCGTCAACGTCATGGTCACGAGATTGTGGCTAGCGTAGTTACAGTCGAATCGTGGGTTTTGGTTTTGATTTCGTGAAGACCCGTCATATAGCGGATCAGAAACTCATTTAATTCGCCAAGCCTCAATGTCTTCACGTTGGGATGGTGTGGAAGTTCGGAGAGTGGAGGATCATTTCAGATGTCGTTCTCGTCACTTGACCGAAGCTCATAATGACAAGGTCCACCTTCAATAACTCCGATGTTGCTTCTATGTGCGACCTAAGTAAATAATCAATAAACTACATAAATATGAGGACTTTGAGCCTCTAAGGACTTAACGTGCATCACCAACGCTATACCAAGGGTCTTAAGAGGAATCAGGTCTCAAACTCACGACTCGGTGGAAACAAAGCCGACCATGAGCTTTTATCCATGGTCAATCTACTGCTGGAATGCTATGTCGAGAGGAGAAGAAAAAATGGCGAGTTTCATTCATCAATCACAAAAATTTTACATCACAAATATTTTTTTTCACTAACAGGGTAATAACAATGTGCAACGTACGGCCTTTAAAAATAATCGCAAAACTCATAATATGCAACGATCTCAACATCTTTGAAACACATCCCAGAAGTTAAAAGTGAATCACCGCACATTGAAATAGAGCACAAATAAAAGTTTTATATTTTTGTCAGTCAAGATGCATGGGATGTCGAGAATAAATAGATAGCTATACGAATCTCTCCGAGTAAGACGGGTCTTTTTTAGGTCAATAACAAAATTCAACAAGAAATAAATACATACGCTACTCCCAAAACATTTAATTGATTACAGTTCTTTCAAAACACGTAAGAGTGATAAACCGTATCATTTCATATTCAAATAGTTCGAACATAAAAACTTCCGATTTTTGTCAATCAAGACGCATGTAACGTCGGAACATTATTAATGGATTCCGCAGCGTTTTTTCCCCTATCCCCTCGAACGAGACGACTGCTTCTCAACAAATGGAGCGTGGATCCACTCAGGTGGAATGAATCATGGCAGACTCTGGCAGTAAGCGACTCCGCTTCTCAATCGATTCTCGCTGAAAACGTGTTCAGGAATCCTTCACATTCGGAAATGAAGAGGGAACTGTTCATAAGGCTGGAAGAGTAAGAGAGAAAAATGAACTCTTTATCACTTTCGAAGGACGTGATGTTTAAAGTTTTTGTTCCTAGGAAACATGAAAGAATCCTCCAACTTTCGGTCTTGTTTTTTACAGAGAGAAAAATTCTATTCTTCTTCGATACGCAGACATGCTTTCGAGTAATTTCTTTGAAAGAAGTGCAAAAGGGATCTTTAATGG
>BMAW01080714.1:57976-277275 GCA_019974015.1 Nephila pilipes
TGGTAACGCTTCGTTCCAGTTACGTATTGCTCAAATTAATGAATTCCATAAATCTGGTGTTAATCTATGTCGTACCGTCCTCACTGTTGAGTTATGATTACAAGAGATGGGTGCCACAGCTTAGGTCGTCTCCGTCACTTGTCAGGCTCAACAGCCATGATCTTTGTAATAGCACACATGTTGATTCTAAGTGATGTTGATAATTATCATTCAATCTTATTATGAGTTGGTTTGTGTTCGAATATATTTTATTGTGCTAAGAACATTAAAAGGACTTTCTCAAGCTATATTTAGATGTCCTTAAAATCGGACTTTACCTCGTCTGAAATCTTTTCAGAAGGAATGACATCCCGAAAATTATTTGAATTAAGAAATAAAAATACCTCATCCCTTGATAAGTGTTTCCATTTTGGGACAACGATGTTTTGTTCAAATGAACACTTACAACACAAAAATTTTTAAAAGGTGTTTCCATATTTTTGTCCAACCCCTGTATATATAGTACAACGTGTCAGATTTAATACACTATTTACATTTCAAATAAATTATTACAAATGCTTAATAAACACGTAACAATTGTTTAAATAAATTGTTAATATAAAGAAAATAAGAATATTTAAAATACAAAAAACACGACATTTGTGAAACGTGAAATGTATTGATTTCTACCAAAAATTCGCAGATTTCGTCACACAATTAACCAACTTCAATTCCCCTATCATCATATTCGAAAACGAATTGGCCTGTAGAATGAAATATTTTGACAACTGTAGTCAAAAGCAAGCGGTATTTCAACAATATTGGCTACCATTGTTTATTTTGTTCGGTCTAATGAAAATAACTAAGTTGAAAAATCTTGTTCAGAGAAACGAAATCTTTTAGTGTTCAGAAATTTGAAAATCTCGATAAAAGATATAGATAATGCATTACGAAATTTTTTCCGGAGTAATATCATTTCATGCTACCCGATTTTTCATGATAAACATTTTTTAAAACACACACACACACACACATATATATATATATATATATATATATAATTGCCAGAATATATATACCAACACTTCAAACCTTTATATAAAAATATTGAGCTTTGACAGACAAAGGCTCTTCAATTTAAACATAGATAATTAACTATTGAACTTCTAATGAAGAAGAATAAACCAGATACATGAAATAAAAATGAAGCTTCTATTTTTTGATTGTGAAAATGAAAGGGTGCAAGAAACTAAATAAAAAAAAAATGAAAGGGAAAAAAAGAGAAAAAAAAAGAGAGAGAAAAGAAAAAGAAAACCTAAAAAGAGTGCCAAACCGACCTTTCTTCCAGACGTGTCACGCAAGTCCGGATTCTATTTCATCAACTGGTGAATAAAAGGAAGCGACCACAGAAGTAACTAAGTGCTCTGTCGAAGAACATTTGAAGTGGTTGGCAAACTCTAGTCTAAAGTCTCGTTCAAGCGTCATTTCAAAAATTAGGGAAAAAATATTTTAAGGACATGAGGAAAAATGTGGATAAAGAAAGAAAGAATTAATGCAGCTTAGACGGGGATGATTAATCTTGCACGCTTGGTAGGACCCGTAGATGTAGATATTTTTTTTCTCCTTTTATTTTATTAATTGTTAGACGGACCGTCTCTTTCGAAAAGAAATGAAGTGAAGGTGGAAGTGAACTTTCGACACAGATAGTCACATTGGTGGAGATGCTTCGATGGACACAGATGAGATATATAAACTCTGGGGAAAGACTGATTAAAAGGAGGAGGAGTCAAATAAAACCAAAACAAAAATTTGAAATTTCTATCTTATCAGATAATAGAAGGATAAAATGATTGTTTTGTTTTCGGGCTAAATAAATGTAGAGGAAAATTTTTAAAAGGTATATACTCTTACTTCCGAAAAACCACGTGCATTGAGAACCTCTTTATTTCATATTTACGCACATTAATAAAGTAGAATAAAATAAAACCGTAATAACTTTTGTGTTATTCTAATAACACAAAATAATAAAAGCTTAACGTACGAAGGCGATCAAAAAATTACCAGTTTTAGGAATGGGGTATAGCGAATGAGAACTGTATAACTCAGATTATTATTCATTGATTTCCCCCCCCCCTTTTTTTTTTCTCAAAAAGTCCATGATTATGATATTTTTATCATTTAAAAAAAATCGTCATCACAGCTTCTTCGTCTTCGTCTACGGAGCAGATTCACTTGAAGAAACTTATTTTTGATTATCATTCGGTTTCCGGTGTATATAGTGATAAAATCACATTTCATCGACTGTGGCAATTCAACGCAAAATGACAATATTTCGACACGGCTGCTATCGAATTTTTATTTGGCAGTAATTGGGCTGCAAAATCCAAATTAATCCAGGAATCAGGGGCAGATTTGTTTTGGCGCCGTTTAACAGATGGCAGCACACAATGATAACTCTCATTTGCCTTAACAGTGCCATCTGTCGTCAAAAAGGTACTTTTGAATCAGCCTCGTAGTATAAAGACACTGTAATAAAAGCTATTTTCTCTTTTGTGGTAAAAAATTACGATTAAAATCCAGAGCCCATATTCAGATGGAAGAAATATTTCAATATCAACGTAATACTATGACTTAACTACTGTATGGAAAGTAGCATATTTTAAAATAAAATTCAATTTTTTTAAGCAAATTTACTATATTTTACACAACGCAATAGATTTTCAGCAACGCATTTATGTTCTGTATCTCTTATTCATATAGTGTTAAATAGATGTTTAACTTTGCATAAGAAAACTAAAAAAAAAAAAATTAGCAAAAGCTTTAAGGGGAAAATATTAAATGACACATGTGAAACATGTGTCATAATTATAAGAACGAATGAAAAACCTTAGTAAGAAAATTTGAGCCAAAATCTTATGATAAATTTCAATTTACATACAGAATTGTATCTTGTGTATTTACGTATGAAAGAATCGAAAATTCAAAGCACACGCAACTGCAGTTGAAAAATAGGAGTTTTGAATAACACATGTGGGAAGAGCGAATAAGCAAAACAGTTACACATAAAGCAAAGTTTCGCAAATGGTAGGTCGAGACTTGATACAGGGTCACGAAAAAAAGATTACTCCCGGGGTCATGCCAAAGTCACAGTAATATCCACCCAGAACTTCCTTCTTCAGATATTATTAATCTTAGTTAAAAGAATCACAAGCAATAAAGAAACCGAGAGAGGGCAATTATCGTGGTAACCAGTTTATTATCTTCAAAGTTATTATTTAGTGCTTATCATCTACTTTACGTTCTCTGTTGTTAATTGCCAAAAACGCGTCTGAATTATTATTTAGTGTACAAAATTAATCCATCACTTACCGACTCGTTCGGGTTCGAATAAGTAAAAGAACTGAGTTTGAAGGTTTCGAGTTCTTTCCCCCAAATCTAATTTCCCTATGATGTGATCGCATATTAACGTCGTACCGAGAAGGTTATTGGCAACGGACCTTGTCCTTTTGAGCCTCGATCAAGTGACAAGGATGACACCTGAGTTGTCCCCTCCCTCTCCAACATTTCACACCACGTCAAGGGAGAACTTAAGACCCCGACAAGATTTAACGTGCATCAGCCGACTACACGGCCCGTCTTTAATGACAGCAAGGCTCGAACTCACGACTCAACAAAAAACACCAGCCGCAAGTATCGAACTTCCCTAGCTATGATCCGGAAACTCTCTAGGGCAAGTACAGCTGGTCCAGATTTCTCCCTTTGATCACTTTTCTATCTATAATTTTCAACCATCTTATTCAATTCTTCACAGCTAATAAATTTAATTTATCCAATATGTGTGTGTAATTTTTCCAGAATATCACTTTAATTCATAATTTACAACTAATCTACAAAAGTCATGTTTCATTTTATTGGAAGGAATTTTGAATTCAAATGCAATCAGAAATAAACTCAGAGAATCAGGTGAAGGGAAAATCGCGTTAGAGACCATTATCACAACATCATCACGTCATAACTCACCATGCGATGCGGGGTGGCGAAAAAACGTATCCGCCCAGGCCATCAATTTCATATTTGTTTTGCCTTCTTGCTCATGCAGTAAAGAGAACAAAATTGCAGAATGAATATAAACCGAGTTCATTGCCTGATGAAATTTCATCTGTTCTCAAGGAATACTTGATAGTTTCGAGACTAATCTCAAGGGATACTTCCCCCCCCCCCCCAACAAACAGCGACAAAGAATAGATAAGGAGACATTTAACGTAGAATTCGAGACAGATTTGCCGGGTTCAGAGAGATGTTGAGTTTGAATTTTCCTGCCGTGTGAAACCTCGCTCAAAGATATATACCATAAAATGACACTGATGAATGTTTGGCTGTCGTGTAGTCAACGATACCCAGTTTTCACAAAAAGAGCTTTAATTTAAAATATCTGTTGCCTTTTGTCACGACCTAAAAGTGTGAAGTCAAATTCTTTCGACCCTAGTTTTTCCAAAAAAAAAAAAGTACATATTGCAACAGATCGAAAATCGAACCGGATATGTGGATTAAGATATCGTCTTTTCTAAGAAACGTCAAGTGTATTTTTAGCAAAAAAAACCCGCTTAACACTCTCGTTTCATTAATAAATTAAACGAATTTAAATTTCCTTTTTGCTATTATTTTGTAATAATTTCAAAAAGAATTTATTAAACATATGAGGGGACTATAACACTTAAATGCTTTATTTTGCCAACAAATTTTAAAACAAGCAATAAGTTTTTAGTTGGTCCCGAAGAATTATTTTAAAAATAATTAAGTCACATGAAAAAAACATTAGAGAAATTCGAGGTGGGGCTATTAAATAACTAGACTGACTCTAAATTAAATTAAATAATTATTAATTATTTTGATTTCATACATATTTACTTATTATCACCTTCATTACACACACATCCTCTATCTCTTGAACACTCCATGCGAATTTTCCATTGTTCCAAAGAGGGCTGGACGTCGTTAACCTTCAACTACTTCTCAACGCGTGCCGCTTTCTCTTTCACAGAGCTTCAACGGACTCAAATCTTGTGAATCAAAAATCCGGTGAATAAGGCGTTTGGTCTTACATCGGGATGCTGTACTCGGCTAGATACCTCTTGAAAGACAATGCGGTATGAACCGACGCATTGTCTTGGTGGAGAACCCATGGCTTGTCCTTCCACAATTCGGGTCGGTTTTTTTTCCCTTATTTTCTTTCACGAGAGTTCAGCAATAATGTGAAGGTAGTAACGTTGATGTATAGTTTGACCTTCAGGAACCCAATGAAGATATACAATACCATGAATAACGAAAAAACAATCATTATTGCTTTGAATTTTGATTTGCTCCTTTTTCTTAGTGGCTCTGCAGGAAGATGGACTCTTCCAAGTACATAGATTGGCCCTTCATTTCAGGATTAAATGTAAAAACCCACGATTCGTCACACGTTATTATCCAATAAGTTTGTGTCATTTCCAATGGCATTCAAAGTGTCAGTACAAACATTTTGGGGAGCTTCTTGTTGTTCAAACGTGAGAGTTTTAGGTACCATTTTGGCACACACTTTTTGCATGCTAAAATTGTTATGCATAATTCGCCGTACGAAATCATTTTCAATTCTAGTCTCAGCAATTGCACGAATACTTAACCGACGGTCAAATTAAACCAGATAAATAATGTTTTCTATTTTGTCATCCGTTTTTACTGAGGAAAGGCGACCCGGGCGTGGATCCTCTTTTTTCTCGACCATCTTGAAAACACACCATACACACGAAAAACATTCATGGTCATACACTTCTTTCTTTAAATTATAAGTTTTGGTAGAGGATTTTCCAAGTTTCGTGTGAGATTTCACAAGAATTTGTTGCTGTTGTTACATTTATCATTTTTCCGGCGAAACAAAAATAACTCTAATGCGGACGAAAGCTACGGCTATATTCATTTGCTTACAAGAAGTACTTGCATTCGAAAGGCTCCACGCTAAACACCTGTCGGCCACTGGCGTTTAGCTCTTGCGTACTTTTTCTGTAGCAGCGTCAGTCTCGTTATTTAATAGCTACACCTAGCAATACACAAAAGCGGTGCAGATTACTACAGTCAGACAAAAAACAAAAAGACAACAGGAAAAAAGAGATAGTTCAGTCATTCAATTTCCGAAAAACACCGATTCAATCTACAGATATCTTATAATTCAACTTCTCAAAATAATCATCGCAAATAACGAATGTGTTTGCACTTGGATCAAAAACGAAATTTCTCGAAAGTATAAAAGGAAGTCGCTTACGTATATATAAGAAACTTGTACGATTTATAACGGATGCAAGGTTCAGTGAATTACTTAAAAACATCATGGTCATGCTTTACGCAACACTTTTGCCCATCCAGTACGCAATAATATTGGTATTATTAGGACAATTTTCCGCTTCCTCCACGAGAATAATTGTATAAAAAAATAATCCAAATTTTATTCCGTTTTCAAATTATTATTGATTTATTCATGGGTAATCCATAAAATATTATACTCGATTACTGAGATTTCACATATGCGAGGAGAATATTAATCTATAATACTCGCCAAGAAATATCCAAAGAAATTCGAATTCAAATGCTCAAATTTTGTTGCTTAGCAAACCTGAAATAAATCAATTTGAGAAAGCGCACAAGTAAGTAAGTAGTGGGTTTATAAGTAGTGGGTAAGTAGTGGGTACTTATAAGTAAGTAGTGGGTTTTTTATTTATTTATTTTTTATATCAGGTGAAGAATAAGTATGTGGTAAAACTTCGCAGGTCTCTAGCAATAAAACTAAAAGAAAATATCGATATATATGAAATTATTTTATGTATTCGTGTAAACATAGAAAACTTGAATTCTATAAAATTTTACTAACACACAAAAATAAATGTTAACAAAAATTATTCTTATCTTATATTAGTAAAAAAAAATACATGTATGAGGAAATATCTTTAAATTTCCAAACCAAGATATCGATATAAATCTAATTTGAAAATACAGTACCCTTTTGGTAATCCGTCATATATCGTACCTGAGCACTACTTAATTACTCGAAAAACATTAATAATACTTTTAAACAGCAGACGTTACGCATTATTGTGTAATATTTGATAACGTACACGTAAATTAAGCGTTAAACATTCGAAATAATTAAGAACTACAAAAATATGTTTCGTTATGTATTGATAGCCTACAATATTCCATTGAAGTGAGAGTCTAAAAAATAACGTCTGTAAAGCTTATCTGCCTGTCAAAAACACCAAATTGCTGGCAGGACCGGAAAGGCAAAGTACCGGATTATAGAGGAAATACACATTGTATTAATTAACGCATAAATTTATTTAAATTTTAGAAACTATTTGAATTCGCAGTGAAGTTTTAGTTTAGTTTTTTGCTAACGTCGCACTAGAAACAACACGAGGGCTACTGGCGAAGAACCTCGTAATTCTGAACCTCGGTCAAGTGACGAGGACGACACCTGAGTTGGAACCCCCTCTTCTAACTTCCACACAACGCCAACTTGAAGAATTTGGGTCCCGACAGATTTCACGTGCATCAGCCCCGGCTACACGGTGGATCTCTTGCTGCCAAGGATCGAACCCGCGACTAAACGAAAACGCCGGGCACGAATCCGAAACCATGACCACTAGACTACCGCGTTCACGAATTCGCAGTGAAATGAAACTAAAATCAGATGCAATATTGTATGGTTTTTTTCTTCCAAAATTGATTTAGAAGGTTACAAAAGCATAAGAGTCCTCTATTATACCACTAATCAATTAAATAGGCTTTCAGTTGAAAGTTGTTACAAAGATAAATCGTTTACTCCGACATCATTCACGAATGATTAGTCTCTTTTAATACTAATTCGATAGTTCAGCACATTCTATAATCCGGACTCAATCGAGACATTCGCTGTCGGATTTTTGCGCGTAGATTCGGGGATTTGTTGGCCCATAAAAAATCTAGGTTCACGAGAAAGAATTGGATCCATGAAAGATGAAGCTTAAATTTCGTGGGAACAGGCTTCTAAGGTATTTAATGCATTTTTTTTCAAATTTGAGTACAATTAGTAACGGTTTTTTGAAGATTTCCAAATCACGCAAGCAATGTGACATTAGATACTTTTTTAAACAACAACACTCACGAGTGTTTTTTCCTGCCGTAGAGTAGCTGGTCATAACTTGTTTCAACTGTCGTTTTATTATATAATTTTTTGTGCAACGTTTTTAATCAGTGCTAGAATATGTTCAGTCGAATTAATGTCCCATGTTTAAATTTAATTTTATTGTAGCTAGAATGTTATGAATTATTTCGTTGGATGTATTTAAATCATCTTCTTAGGTTCAGAATAAGCGTAAACACAATAAGTACGTGTTCTAATCGTTTAAATTTATTTATCTTTGGTATCTCCTTTAAAACTACATTGAAATTCGATAATCCGGAAAGTTCGCTAATCCGGCATAGCAGTGATCTAGAACGTGCCTAATTAAAAAAAACCGTCTTCTATAAAAAAAAAAAAATTCATGTTGAACAGATCTGCTTAAAAATTGAAAAGAAAATAATTACGTATTTATTTATTTTACAGCAATGCGGAGTTTCTATGCAACAGTTCATTCCAATTGTTTCGTATGAATTAAGAGATCGCGATATAAATGCCCTTTCTTAACACAAAAACATATTGAATAGACGAGCAAAAATCAAAATAATAGATGTTGATGCCAATTTTGGCTTAGTGCAATGGGATTTCGATGGACTAAACCATATTCTAAGTTTTGAGTAGTTAATCGCCGTGTTTTTAGTTTATTTCCGTGGATAAGCTGGTGAATTTTGTAACTTTTTATAAGATAAATTGTGGTAATCGGCTTGTATACAAATCCGCCAGTAACTATTTTATCGTTTGTCTCACGCCTGCAATGTAAAACCGTTTTCATTTCTTTAGATTAGTTTCTGATAAAAGTAATTCTGAATGAAATTATCATTCTTTTTAAGAAAATGAGTTGTTTTGTTATTGAAAGTGTATATAACTGGTTTGTTGAGCCTTCGCTAAAACGAAAGATCTTAATATAGGGGAAATTCGCACCAAGTTTACGGAAAAGCTCCAAGAAATATTGATTGAGAACACATTACATAATATGCACATAAGAATAATAATAGTAGATGAATATTATATTAATGTTCTAACTTACATTTTGAGTCGAAATCCAAGGATTCTTATCATTCATGAAATTCATTTTCACCCATTGGAATGTTCAGATGCATATCATCATCACTTTCAATGATTTGCATACTAAAAACTTATGTCCTCTTCATACACAAAATCGTCTTCACTGCTGCCCACTCTTTTACTGATGTTGTACAATTTAAAAGTTCAAACTACCATTTCTATCAAATCTCCAACCATGAGTTACTCATTTTTTTTTTAAAATTGTTTACATTTCGGCTTATATACAGTCTTTTTGTAGGGAAAAAATGTACTCTCAGCCTATATTTGGAAATATGTAGGACTTCAATTTATCCGTCTTATATAGCACTCCATGGTAATGAAAGTGTTAATATTCTGACCAAAGATATATTCTGGTTTCTTAAAAAAAATGCAAAATCTATTCAAATATTAAATACTTCTATCAAATATATTTCTCTAATTTTCCAGGAAACATATTCAAATTAAAGATATCAAATCAACAATTATACAAGATCCCTCCCATTCACTTACGGTACAATAGACACTTGGTTGTGTCCTTACCAATAAGGAAGTTAGAGTTGTCCAAATCTCTATTTGTACATTTCCAAGCGGACACATTAATAATACGAGTATTACTTTTGGCAAGGTGTAGAACACCTACACCATTAGTAATTCTGCCCAGGCTTCTCGATCATTTTTTAAAATTGTATGGGGCTTGACAGAGAAGACTTCATTTCCATTGATTTCATTCATGCATATTTTGAGAATTTTGGTAACGAGGATTCAATCTAGTCTTCGACTAGGAACCATGGGAAATAAATTACAGCTTCACTTTATTTTATTTTTAAACAGTTTGTTTGCTTGCTTTCATGATATGCCAAGCGATCGATTGTTTATTATTGTTTTTAACGGGTTTTCTTCTACTCACATTGTAACTATGTCTGGGCCAAAACTTTAAAAGCTTTTTTCTCACATTTTAAAGCATTCAATTGAGCTGAAATTTTTTATACACGAATTTTTTGGATGACAATATGATAATTTAATCAAAATTAATAAAAATAAATTGATTAAAATTTAATTATTTAAAAAATTAAAATTTACCCATAATTCCAATTGTTTACAAAGTGAAACATTTGAATATTGAAACCAGCAAATTAAACTATCCCCTCGTAAAATTTTAAGGCATAAAAAAATTATGTTACACGAAGTGTGAAGTTTCAAAGAATACCTATATTTAAAAAACTCGTTTTGTACTGGTTTTATTATTTATAATTAGCCAACAAAAGTGTTTTTATTTTCGTACAATTACAAAATGTCGTCTTTGACTACTTTTTAAAATGAAATGTTAAATACAAGCGACTTGCTTTATCTCATTTGAATTATTCCAACCGATTCATAATAGTTTAGATTTGAATTGCTGTCGCGTCATTGAAGTATTAGTCTTAAGAATAGATTAAGACTTAAAGATATATTTCATTTCTAGTTTAAGGCGGCATTAAATTGCAATCATCTTAAAATATATTAATTTAATATTTTTTTCGTTTTATTTAGTTTTAATATTATTGTTTAATTCAATATTTTATCGTTTGCTTTAAATCTAGTATTTATTTGAAAATTTAATAATAATTTTCTTAAAAAAGTCAGTGCTTTTAGTGCCTAAGTCTGTTTTTTGCAAAACCATGCATAGAGCAATATTATTTTTGTACACTTAATTTCATAGAGAGTCAAAATTGATATTTTTTTAATTTTTGTTTTCATAAAATTATAGTTATCTTTAATGAAATTATGTGTGAATATTCTGTTAATATTTTTATCTCAAAAACTGATTTTTGCAGTTGTTTTTGTAACTCTTCGTGGCAACAGTAAACAATGATCCAAAGGTTTTATTATTATTTCGTCGCCATGTTTGACAGAGAAGTGTTAGCACTTCTGGTCATCGTTCATGGTACATCGTTACAAAATTTATCGAACTCTGTATTCTTTCTGGAAAAATTCAGAAATATAAATACTAGAAATTATACTCGTTTAAACTTTGTGTTTCACGTAAAAAAAATTCATATTCAACCTTATGTTACGGAAATTTTGGACTTTGATGTCTTCCATATGGAACAACAATTATAGCCGGAAAGTTTTACAGTGAACGAAAGCCATACGCAAGCACTAATGCTGAATAGCTGGAGCTGACATTGGCGACAGATTTGGTAACCAAATTTGGCGACAAAAATAGATGCCTATATACAAGTCGGGAAAGTTCTAGAAGGTATTTTGATAATGAAAAAGTATATTTTATGTAGCATGTGTGCATAAATATAGTATGTGTGCATTTGTTAATTGCTTCATGTTAGAGAGAAATATTTAGCGTATTTGCTAGAGTTCTCACAATAAAAAAAATTTGCATTCCTCCGAAAGAACCTACTGATTAATTGCGGGGGCCTTTTCTTCACTATGAAAGCTACTCTACCACATTAACAATGTCAACCGATTTTATCCCAGTGACATTCACCAATACGTACATCAAATTAAAATATATACTGAATGATGCTATACCAAGGTACATTACCGATAAAAAAAAATGCTTTTCACAAAACAAAACTCTTTTCATACCAAAAAAAGCCGCGAAGTTGTAAATGACTCTTATTTATCCCAGAACACATAATTGCAAGCAGCTTTTGAGAGTCAATCCTTCCTGTACCTTATTTCCGGGCAAAGTAAAGAGTAAATATTGCCTTCTTTCACATTTATCAAAGAACCTGTTGTCGACAAAATGGCAGGCGCACATTAATCCTAGGAAAGTACATTATGGGAAAATGCCAAGGGGTATATCAATAGAAAATAATTCAGAAAATTCCTGATGCGGCCGAAAAAAAGATGAGTAGGGCAAGGACAGTAAACATAGGGCACTACACAAATTACGATGGAGAATAAAGTATAACAAAAACAATAAAGAAAAAGAATTACGTTCAATTTCATATCCACTTTTCAAAAGTGGGCTAAGAAAATTGTAAACTAGGACAGTAAATTCATAAACCATAAAGTGTCCATTTAACTTATTGGATTTTTTTTTTAAAAAAAATTGCTTTCTTCATTTTAAAAGTATTTAATGGATTTATTATTTTTTTTATCGTGCTCGTGATTTGTATTATTCATTGTATCTATCCATTTGTTTTTCTATGTAATAAGATTTAGTGTATAATTAAATATTGTCACTTTATTTATTTTAGTGTTACTATTATCTATATTTATTATTTATTACTGAGTTGTTAAACTTGTGTGTGTGTTTGTGTGTGTGTTGATATATTTATTATTTTTCCTAGATGAATTTAGCAATGTTGAATAAAAAATATTAAGACTTTTTCTTCACTATTTTTCTTTTTCTTTTACTTAATTACTTGGTTTTATTTATTAATTAGTTGTTTAATTAACTTCGTATTTCGAAGCAACACAAGGGTCTGTTGGTGACGGACCTAGTGATTTTGAGGCTCAGTCAAGTGTCAAGGACGACACCTGAGTTGGCACCCTATTCTACAAACTTCCACATCATGCCAATTGGAGGCCTCTGAGCCTCGAAAGATTTAACGAGCATCAGCCTCTCTACACCAAGAATCTTGAGAAGTATCAGGACTCCAACCCATTTTATTTATTTTGAAAAATGAAAGTAGTCTTTTATTTAACACAAAAAAAAACGACTATTTATTATTTAAACATTTACAAAGCGCAGCCACTACAGCCGAGAGACCATGGTTGCGAGTTCATTGATTGATTGGTTTTGTGGGATATAAAGCAAAAAAAAAATGCTATTATCACTTTGGGAGCTTATAGCTGATTTTGTATCTACATTGCATTTGTTAGTTCGAGTCCTGATGTCACTAAATATACTTCGTATTACGTGGCTGATGCATGCTCAATCAGTCGCGGCTCAAAGTCCTCATATTGGGAATGCATAGAAATTTGGAGAGTGAGATGCCAACTCAGGTGTCGTCCTCGTCACTTGACCGAAGTTCAAAGTTGTGAAGTCCGTTATCAATAACCTTCGAGTTGTTTTTAAGTGCGACGTTTATAAGACGATCATTTTTATAGAAATAAGAAAAAACCTTCCGCAAGAAACAAAATTCTATGATATAAATGGAATAAGTCCATATATAATACATCATAACAATTGGATTTAAGCTCTTATTGTCTATTTATTTTTAGAGTAAAAGTTTTATGAAATGATGATTCTGAATAAGATTAGATTTTTTTTTTCCATTTTCGCATTCATAAACATTTGCTACATAATGAAATTGATCAAAGGAATTGCTTATCCTTAAACATTTGTCGTATGTCTGTGTTCTTTGCGTTCCATTTTCAAAAAGTCTCTTAAATTTCTTTTGAACACAAACGAAGCCGTTATGCTACATAAATACTCAACATATCTCACAAAACGTTCTAAACATAAAGTGATTAAAATGAATAGTAAAATTTTTATTCAAAAAAAAAAAAAACTTTTCAAAAACTTTAGATACAATATAAACGTGGTATTGTATTTTTTTTCAAAAAAAAAAGCTGTTACATACGAAGTACATAAGTATTCATAAAAACAATGAAAAAAGGCATGCAAAAGTGGAGAAAGAGCATTTCGGAATATTTGTATAATTGACTTTTATATTTTTGAATGAAAAAAAAAAATAGCGTACTATAAAGAGAAAAAAAAAATAAACATATGACCTAGTTTCCAGTTTCTTTATACGCACACATTTTGCGACAATGCAATCCGTTTATCTGAATAAATTTTTAGAACATTTAAAACTAACCAAAAACATTTTTTTTTGCATACATTCACTGAATGTTTGCTCTAGTTTTTACTACATCATTTTGTGTGATTTTATTCTATTCTATAGAGATTTTTTTTTTTTTTTTTTTTTGGTTTTCGTTTTTCATAGCCACCGTTTTTTCTCAAACATACGTTAATGTATAAGAACTGGAAAAAATTACATTTTCTGGTTCCTTATATAAGATATATATGGCTAGGCAAACGTCAAAAGACATAGTAAACTAGATAAAATACATTGATTGCTTATTATTATTATACATTGATTGCTTATTATTATGGGGCCTCATTGTACCTTGCAACTTTCACTTCTTCCTAAAGATGAACGCCTTAAGGAAAATAATTTTCTATCTGACGACGAAGTAAAAAGCTGCAATTAAAGTCCGCTGTCAACAACATCAACTGGAATTCTTCACCGACCAGCTGGCCCGTCGCAAGGACGAGAAAAGGAAAGAGAATTATGTCAAGAAGTGAATAGAACATAGTGTAGAAGACACATGTTGTTTTCAAGTGAGTGACTGTGAGGTCTTATGGCGCCAAGGTAGGCTATACTGCGCCAAACATTTGTCATGTTGTTTTCAAGTTCAACAAGAATAGTGAGAATCGAAAATAAAAAGGGTACTTGTGTAAAATCTCGTCGACCATTTCCACCAAACTAGAAAATGTTGCTAAACAATACGATATTCTACCAATTATAGAAATATTTCTTCATCTTATATTGGAGAAAAAAATAATAAAAATTTGGAATATTCAAAGCTATGGGATCCTGGCATAGGGAAAAAGTTTGTTAATGGACACGATATGTCATTGCACTCTTGTAAAACAAGTAATAGCGAAGTGACTTTATATGATTGCGACAAGAGGGTATTAATTCTTAGAATTTCTGATAGAATGGTGACCATCCGTTTCGCTAAAATAAAAGAAGGATCCGCCATTCTTTCGGACTCAAGGAAAGCTTATAAAACTTAAAAATTAAGTATGAGTGAATGAAAGTTGATGTTTATGGTTTAAGAGTCAAATGTAGTCATAATGAAATCCAAACAAGGTGAGTTGCTATCTAAGCGTTTGAAAAAGAGAGAAGGAAAGGAAAAAATTATTTAACAAGAAGAAAGTTCGAAAATAGAGAAGGATTGCTAGAGTGTCCGGGGGGGGGGAGCGGCACCCGTGTTTACCAAATACAGTAAAATCTAAGGGAAAGAAAAAGATCATTAGGGTGTCACCGCGTCTTGACTTTAATCCACACTTATCAAATTAGGTAAGCACCTGATGGGTATCGAAGAATTAAAAACTACGAAATTCAAATTTTTCAAAGTCAGTCAACATTATAACTTTGTATATCTGAATTTCAGTTTAGTTTAGTTTAGTTTATATTAATGTCGCACTAATATCAACACGAGAGCTGTTGGCGACGGACCTCGTAATTTTGAACCACAGTCAAGTGACGAGGACGGTACCTCAGCTGGCACCTCCTCTCCTAACTTCCACACCATGCCAACGGGAGGACTTTGGACCCCGACAAACTTAACACGCATCAGCCCCGGCTACACGGCGGTCTTCAGCGGTCAAGGATCGAACCCGTAACTGAACGAAAACCGTCAGCCGCGAATCCGAAGCCATGACCACTAGGCTACCGCGGTCATATTTGAATTTCAGAGCGCATACACAAAAAAAGTAGAAAATTTCTGGTATTCGGCAAATACCACAATTTTCGAACATTTTTATTTGTGTGTGTGTGTGTAGGCACTCACCACCAGGAAGCGGCGTATATAACGCCTGGGAGTGGCACATCATATATAGATGAATTTATATGGTGAATTTATATAGAATGAAGCTGACTATTTCGTTACTACTTCGAATTGGAATCAGGGATTTTGTCGACGAGAAATTGTGGTAACTTTCATGGCCGGCGTATTTTACAAAATTACCAAAAAAAAAAGTTATAAATGCAATGGAGCCATTACTTTTCACATTCAAGACTCTTAATTTCAAAATAATACGAGTATAAACACAACGAGTAAATGTTTGCTTTTTTTTAATTGATTTTCTTTTTTAACTCACATTGTAACTTTGCCTGGGTCAAAACTTTAAAAGCCTATTTCTCACATTTTAAAGTGCTCAATTGAGCTGAAATTTTCCATACACGATTGTTTTGGATGGCAATACGATAATTTAATGATAATCAATAAAAATTGATTAAATTAATTATCTAAAGAATTAAATTTTACGCCAAGTTTCTTGCCAAGTCCCCAAATCTATCGTTTAATAATATATCATTTGATTAATTTTAATTACAAGTGGTTTAATTGATTAACATAATGCTTAATTGAGCTAAGAATTATACACGTATTTATTTTAGATGAAAATTTTAATAAACGTCAAATAATAAAATAAATTATTAAAACTAATTATTGAATAAATTCAATTTGACTCAACCCTTTTTGCTATTAAAATTTAAGGTATAAAAATTATGTCAAGCAAAGTGAGAAGTTTGAAAGAAAACCCATGTTCAAAAAACTTTTTACCGGTGTTATTACTAGAATGACTAACTTAATTATTCCTGATATGTATTACACACGATTGAGATTTTAAAAACGAAATTATTTAGACAACAAGATAATTAATCACACGTTCTAATAATTATAACCTGTAACTTTTTCCCCTTCCCATATCATTCCAATCACTTTTCGAATATTATTTCTTTCTAATAGGAATTCAATTGTTACAACTCAAAAATAAATTGTATTGTTTCTCTCGAGACACAATTAGCTTGAAAATAATGGACATAATGACAAAAACGCAATATTCAGTTAATCATTATCATTAGAAAATATGGGACAGTATTAAAAGAATAAATGCATAAGAATGCCTTTCAATGGAAAAATAGGTTTTCAGAAAAAGGGAGGGGGAAAAAAAAGACTCTGCAATTACGTGTTTTCCTCTTTTAAAATGTTCAGGGGGGAAAAAAGAGTCAGAAAAAAGAATTGAGACATTAGTTGGACAGTAAACGCCTTTCTTTCATGGTTCGTTAGCCTTAGGATTAATTGTTTAGCTTTTGCTTCTGAACGTTGCACACAGAAATTGGACCATAGTTTGTCACTCACGAAAGCGAATTCAGTTTGAAATACGAGGAAAGTTCGAAAAGTGCCTTTTAAAATGATTGTGAGCGATTGAAAATAGAGTTTTATGGCACAAGAGCCTAATGCGACCAATGCTGCATGAAAAGTGTGTATTTGTGTTCTAGAAGCTAGAGGAAATGAAAAAAAGAGGTAAAAATTAGTTGACAAGAAAGATCGAAAATAAATAGTCTCTAAGATATCCAGGAGGTCACATCAACTTTGTTTACCGATTACAGAAAACCCCATGGGAAAGAAAAAGATCAGTAAGGTACCTCGAGGTCACGATTATAGAATTCAGGGTCTTATCCAGAAAAGATAAACCCCTGGGAGTTGGCATTGACTGTTTTGTTAACGTCTCAAAAACTACACAATAGCTGAGGACCTTGTAATTTTGATTGACTAATTGTTAAACAACATCACACTGAGAAGCAACACGAGGGTATTGGCCTCGTAATTTGAGCTTCGGTCATGACGAGAATGACACTTGAGCTGAAGTCCCTTCTCCACAAACGACCACAGAGCACCAACGGAAAAACTTGAGGCCTGCTCAGATTTCAAATACAGCGAGTCTTTAATTTCATCAAGACTCACTTATGACTGGGTGAAAACAATGTTTGTCACGAGATCGCGGCCATGACTACTCAGCCACCGCGACTACCTATCCTTTATAATGCATGAGATTGTTAAGGCAAGTAAATGTTACCATTATGAGTTGCCATCTGTTAAAGGGTGCCAAAATAAATTTGACATTGATAGGTTGGTTTTGATTGTTGCATGATCGATTTGTCGTCTTCGATTCGGCCTGGTTTAGTTTTTATTAACGTCGCACTAGAAGTAACACGAGGGCTATTGGCGACGGACCTCGTAATTTTGAGCCACAGTCAAGTGACGAGGATGACACCTGAGCTGGCACCTCCCTCTCCTAACTTCTACACCCGACAGACTTTGGGCCCCGACAGATTTAACGTGCATCAGCCCCGGCTACACGGCGAGTCTTTAGTGGCCAAGGATCGAACCCGCGACTGAGCGAAAACCACCAGCCACGAATCCGAAACCTTGACCACTAGGCTACAGCGGCCACTCGATTAGGCCTGGATTCATCATCGCACACCGGAAACCGAGCAAAAACAAACCAATGAGTTTCTTCCTGTGAATCTGCTCCAAAGAAGGCGAAATCGGCCAGGAAAGTAAGGCGACGACTGTTTGGAATGCGAAGCACGTCCTACTTACTCACGGACTACTTAGAAAAAAGGGAAAACGATCACACACACACACAAAAGACAATTCTACAGTGAGTTACTCCATGACTCGTTCCTAACACGTGTACTATTTGAATCATTTTCATACCGTTTTCAATGAGATCAATTTAAAACGATTATCAAGTAAGGATTTAAAATTTATACTGAAATAAAAATTATTATAAGAATTGGAAATTATGTAAATTATATTTTCATGACCGATTTTTTCCTTCTTAGCATAACTTTAATTTTAAATTAATCGGAAAAAGTATTTGTGGAAATAAATGAGAAAAATCATTCAACTGAATTAAATTGAAATTCAAATTTTAACCTATTTATAATCGATGTCATAAAAACATGTATTGATTTAAGGATATTAAAATTTATTAGCGAAAACAGATATCAAAAAGTAGAATTTCAGATTTTTAAAATAGTTTTTCATGAGACGTAAACTTAAAGATGATAATTTTGTTTTTAATACAAAATAATTTAAGAGTTGTACGTGGGCCCTTGGAAACAGACCTCGTGATTTTTTTAATTTTCACTCAGAACCAGATCATGTTTTTTTAAAAATGAAATAATGAAAAATTTCTTAGTTAAGATGTTTTTTATTGTTTATGAACGTCAAACTTACTAGTAACATGAGGTCTATTGGCATCAGACCTCGTAAATTTGAACCTCAGTCAAGTGACGAGGACGACAAATGAGCTGACAACTCTCCCTCTCCAAACTTCCACACTACGCCAATGGGAGGACTTCGGAACCAGACAAATTTCATGTGTATCAACCCCGGTTGCACGGCGAGTCTTTAGTGGCATCAAGGCTTGAAAACATGACTCGACGAAAACAACGTGGCTGGCGTTGTTTTCGTCGAGACCATGATAACTAGACCATCGAGGTCAGGGAATTAGATATTAAAAGTGGGATAACTCACAATATTGTCCAGCGGGCGTTCTTCCATTTTCTAAGAAGTCGATGAGGTATATAAAAAATTTGATGCCATAAATTGTCAGTCTTCGCCTTCTTCGTAGCACATCACCGGGAGGAACCCATTATTTTTAGTATTGTTTGGTTTTTGAGGTAAAATAATGAATCATAATCTCAGCGACGATGACAACTCGACAGGACAGTAATCAAATACTAATTTGGAGGAAAATGGCTGCCAAACAAAACTGACCTATGAATCAGTGACATGTTTGTTTCGATGACTTCTTAATGCATAGAAGCGTTCTATGATAGCACCAACTTGCCTCAGAAACGGCGAACGTTGTCGGAAACGGGAACTTTGTGTAAAATAATTCATATATATATATTTTAATTTTAACTTTTTTTTTCCTTATCACTAAACTACTTTTTTCACTTTTATTGATAAACTTCCTTATGCCATTTCCGATTCGTTACCAACGCACTTTCATCCCATTTCTTAATAATAACTCTTAGCTAAATAATCTTTTGCTTATAGCATAATTGTGGTCTTGAGACAAAGAAGAGAACTGGTTGCAAACTACAATTTTTATTAAGTACTACCCTGATTACATTACTGTGCGATTCCTTAGTTTAGTTTTTATTGACGTTGCACTAGAAGTAACACGAGGGTTATTGGCAACGGATCTCGCTATTTTGAAACTCGGCCAAGTTACGAGGACGACACCTGAGCTGGCACCCCCTCTCCTAACTTCTACACCACCCTTTTGGGAGGACTTTGGGTCCCGACAGATCAGCCCCAGCTATTCGGCGTGTCTCTGGCATTCAAGGATCGAACCCGCGATAGAACGAAAACCGCCGGCCACGAATTCACGGCCATGACCACTAGGCTACAGCGGACACTACTGTTCGGTTCCTACTCACGATCTCAACTCGATCGCTTACACTCTGAGACTCTCTGCTTTGAGTCTGGTTTTGATCTGAGAGGGAATGACATCTTACACTCGCCCCTTTACAAAAATGTCCCTTACAGGCGAGCTTTAAAAACTACAGATAGCATTCGTAAACGAATTTTTGAACAAATTTAATTATTTTGTTAGGCGAATTAAGTGGTGTGTGATACAGTGCATAAGAAAAGATTTCCAGGACGCATTTTAGAGGCTGAAAAAGAAAATAAGAAAAGTTCCCTCCCTGGGTAAGTTTAATAGCATATATTTTCGTAAATCGAAAAATCAGGAAACGTTTATACTCTCAAGGGGAAAAAACACATTATAATACTGAACGTCCATTTTAAACTAGAAAAACATACCATAAATGTTTCAAACTTATCTTTTTAAATTAAGAGTATTTTTCAGTTGTAAAAAGTTTTTACAACAAAAATATTTGATCTGAGTATACCCAAAAATATCCATTCACAGTGTGACCTAAATATAGAAACAGCATTCTATGGAATCAAATTCTTGAAATGTTTGCATGGAATTTCTTGAAAACGAGTAAATAACTCGTAGAGCTTTGAGGAGATAGTCTGAATGCCAAGAGTCCTTACCACAGCAAAAATCTCCTCCCTTCACATTTTGCGATAAGTCAAAAATTCGCTCTAGTGAAACGTAGCGATCCGTAGAATTTGAAAGCTATTGCATATACGGTTCGGTTCGCTTCACTCACTCCGAATGCTTCAAAAAGTTATTAATGTCAGTGTGTCGACACATGGATTTACAGAGAACTGATAACAAATATCACATTTTTTCAATGTCAGCAAATAAAAAGAGAATAGTATTGTTTATGAACAGAAGTTTTTTTTTATATATATTTTTCGAAAAAGCAAAAGTTGTTTCTTTGAAAGAAGTTTTGAGGATTTGTTCCTAACAATTTTTTATTTTTGGATTCATTGTTTTCTTGACGAAGTAGATGGTTTGTTGGTTTTATTAACATCACACTAGAAGTAACACGAGGATTATTGGCGACGGACTTCGTAATTTTGAACCTCGGTCTAGTGACGAGGACGACACTTCAACCTGCATCCCCTCTCCTCTCATGACAGATTTAACGTGCATTCCTCTCTTGTTTACAGAGATCTTCAGTGGCGTCGCTGTTACGAACCCACAACTCGACAAAACTGCTGGCCGTGAGTCTACAACCATAACTAATAATTACCGCGGACATCAAAGTAGAAGTATTATAACACACTTTTTTGATTATTTTTTATTTTCTCGATTGAAAGTCGCTTTTTATTGATTGAATGCTTGTTAACATCGCATTTAAAAGCAACACGAGGGTTACAGGCAACGGACCTTGTAATTTTGAACTTCGATCAAATAACGAGAACGATAACTAAGCTGGAACCTCCCTCTCCAAACTTCCCCACCATGCCAATGGGTGGACTTGAAACCTCGACAAATATAATCTGCGTCAGACCATTTACATTGTGGGTCTACGAGGGCAACAGGCTCGAGAATACGACTCGACGAAAGCAATACCGTGTGGGAGCTTGCGGCTGAAACCACTAGGCTACCGCGTCCTGGTTGGTTTGGTTTAGTTTTATTAAAGTCACACTAGAAGCAACACGAGAGCTATTGGCGACGGATCTCGTAATTTTGTGTCTCGGTCAAGTGACGAGGACGACACCTGGCTACCTCTCTCCTAACTTCCACACCACGCCAGAGGGTAGACTTTGGGCCCCGACAGATTTAACGTGCATCAGCCCCGCTACACGACGGGTCTTTAGTGGCCAATGCTCGAATTCGCGACACAACAAAAAACGCCGGCCGCGAGTCTGAAACCATTACCGATAGGCTATTGCGGCTACTCGCATCCTGGTTGATTGTTGCACTTTGAAATAACATGAGAGCTATCACTAATGGACCACGTAACTTTAATCAATAGTGAAGTGACCATTCTCTATTCAAAACGCCATTCTCCAAACTACCACACCACACTAGGAGCCCTAAGCCGATTATGAGCTCGTGGCCATTACCATTCGGGTAAAGTGGTCGCTAAGGGATATTAATATATATACAATTAATAAAGGGATATGTACTACAAATATTGATCTCCTTTCAGCAATTGTTTATACTGAACTCGCGTTACGTAGATGTTTATATGCCACATATTTGTTGATCTAAATTCAGATTAAAATTTATAAAAGTATTTGAATTTTTTAGACTTTTTTTTTCCTACTACCATACCACAAGGAAATGAGGCGTACGTTGCTTGGTAACGGAAGTTCGGCAACCTCTGCATATATTAACTTTTTTTTATTCAAAAACTTTTGAATAAATTTATCCTTAGGGCAGTTTAGTTCGAACAATGGAGTATAAAAAAGGTCATTCACCTTTAACAAGCGGAATAGATTTTTCTTGCACAGGCCCCCTGTAGACTTTAGTGGGAGGAAAGAAGTAAATAGTCCTTACTTTATGAAAACATAAAACTTTAAATATAAAAATGGATGAAACATAAACGCGACTTTTAACAGAGGTAGTCAATTTTTATGCATATTGTCATACAATTCGCGATAAGTTACTTATTGCTTATATAATCCTTTGGCAATGTTTTATTCTTCATATATTCATTTATTTAGTGGCTACATCTCTGAAACAAAACAGTGCACTCTGGATTAATTTAGTTTAGTTTTTATTAACGTCGCACTAGAAGCAACACGAGGGCTAATGGCGACGGATCTCGTAATTTTGAACCACGGTCATGTGACGAGGACGATACCTGAGCTGGCACCCCCTCTCCTAACTTGCACAGAGCACTCTGTAATAGTGCATTAAAAGTGACATTGTTCAACTAAGAACAAAAAGTCTTCTATCTTCAGGAAAAGTTCTCGTTACACAGGATACTGCATGTGTCTATTTTCCTCACGACCGATCCTCAATTAATGCAATATATATACTACTGTGAAACTTTTGGAAAAGATTGAAGCAGTATATTAGTCCAGAAGACTTTCCATTGCGATCCTAAATGTTTTTAGAACAATATAAGTTCCCACATAGCTAATGTAATAATTCTTAAAAAAATTTATACTACAACACATAAATATCCTCTCTACAAAAGGGTATCGAAAAGTTTTAATAATTACTAACAAATAACCGAGTTATCCAGATAAAATTTATTCTACATATTCATTGAACAGAATGTACATAACGTTGTAAATTAGACTTATTCATATTCATTTGTTTGGTTTGGGGAATGTGAGTGAGTGATGGTCGAATTTAATGGCGCAAGCCATTAAATGCGGCTTGCGGCTAAGCTGCGCCAGATAAGATAAAGCTGTGATCTAGATGTGAGAAAAAATACAAATGATAGTATTTCAATGGCGCAAGAGCCAGGAATGGCCATGCTGCGCAAAACAAGATAAAGCAGTGATCTACAAATGGGGAAAAAATTGAAAAGACAAGCGTGTGAGTGATAGTATTTTAATGGCGCAATAGCCCAATGTGGCTATGCTGCACTAAAAGTCTGTGATATAGACGTGAGAAAGAATTAGGGGGGAGAGGATAAAATTTGGTTGACAACAAGGAGGATCGAAAATAGAGAAGAATCGCTAGGATATCCTGGAGACGCGTCACTCGTATTTACCAAAGACAGTAAAAACCTTGGGAAAGAAATAGATCACCAGGGTGCCTCAAGATTATGATGCCCGAACCAATCTAAAGAAGGCAAGCCCCTGATATAATCCCCAGGTGCAGGTGCCCGGCTATACCCCTGACACTGTGTATCCATTTTAGTCGCCTCTCACAACATGCGTGAGCTACAATGGGACGATTCTTTCACACTCGTTCACCGCACTAATCTCGGTTTCGGGAAACCTTAGGTTGAAATAGCCCGCAGTTTGATGAGAGTTCTATCTGTTGAGTTCTACAATGACCTTCGAAAGGTCACGAAACACTACATAGTTACTTATCCAGAGTTATATAGCTCTGGATTGGTTTGTTTAGTTTTATTAACGTCGCACTAGAAGCAACACGAGGGCTATTAAAGACCATAACTCTGGAGAGTAACTAGTAGTGTAGACTTAAGGATAGTAAGCTAAATCTCCATTACTTGGAAATCAGTTAGAAATTACGCGATACCCCCACGCATAATAATTACAACTTCAAATTACTACAGGTTACATCAATCGACAGCTTCTGAAATCAAACATATCAACATCAATAGCTGTAATTAACAACTTAATGTACAGGGTGGTTATAATTAAAGTTACACTATTCAGAGGCCTGTATAACCTATTCTGCTTATCGGATTTTGATGAAACTTGGAAAATGTGCTATGTGGACCATGGGGGAAAAGATTTCTGTAATATAAAAATATTAGTACAAATTTCGACCACCAGGGGGCTTTCATCAAATATTCCTTATACAAATCCGTAAAACCTCTATATAAACTTGCAGTCATAGCCAGAGAATCATTCAGCGTGCGTTTGTCATCGTTAATCATACCCTTACA
Organism: Nephila pilipes; assembly: GCA_019974015.1. Classification (NCBI taxonomy): domain Eukaryota; kingdom Metazoa; phylum Arthropoda; class Arachnida; order Araneae; family Nephilidae; genus Nephila; species Nephila pilipes. The sequence continues at coordinate 82,700 of BMAW01080714.1, forward strand.
AAAAAAAAGATCGAGCTTTAGTGGTAAAACTGTTTTATCAGAACGGCAGCAACCACTTAGCAGCTCTGCGTGAATATCGTCGTTTAAAGGATGTGTGAAAAGGCCCCATATCGAGGATTGGCTTGAGGAAGATGATCATGAAATTTGAAGAGACTGGAGATTTGGGTGCGCTGCTCGGAAGAGGACGGAAACCGGAAGAGGACTGAAACTGTCGAAGAAGTCGCTACTGCTGTGGTTGAAAGAGCTTACAGTTCCATCTATTCTTCAGCAAGTGGTCGATCAGTGTCACACGAGTTGGAGATTCCGTGGTCCAAATTACGAAAAATTCTGAGGTACATTTTAAAATGGTATCTGTATAAAATCCACGTCATGCAAACGCTGAAACGTCGAGATCACAAAACACGCCTTGAATTTGCTTGCTGAGTTTTGGCGAGAATGGAAGTTCATGACGCGTGGCCTTGGAAAATTCTATGGCCTAATGAGGCACACTTTTATTTAGATGGAGCAGTGAATAGTAAAAATTGCCGCATATGAGGTACTTCACCTCCTAACGTCCTGCATCAACAACCACAGCATTCTATTTACGTGACTGCTTGCTGTGGATTTACTGCTGAGTTTATCCTCGGACCTTTTTTCTTTGAAACTTTCAGTCCACAAGGTCCTAAAAGATGCTCTGACACGAGTGAACTCCTTCAACAGCAGGTCATCCCTGCTTTACAGGAACGACAATGTTTGCAAACCACTATCTTTATGCAAGATGGAACAACTCCACACATTGGGCACCAAATCAAAGTAATGCTTAGTGCTAACTTTGGCGATAATCATGTAACATCCAGACATTTTCAGGATGCATCGCCTTCTCGTTCACCCGACTTAAATCCCCATGATTTCTGGTTGTGGAGATTTCTAAAAGACCGTGTTTACAGAGGAGGAATTAGGACTTTACTTGATTTGAAATCCAGCATTATACGCCATATGGCTGAAATCCCTCGTGAATTGCTTAAAGCTACCATTGAAAACGCTATAATGCGCTTTCAACACGTTATTGATGTCAATGGAGCACATATTGAGCATATTCTGTTATTGAATTAATTTTAACGATTTTAAAATATTTTTTATCCTTCTTTAGGCACCACGTTTCCTCCTGGTGGTCAAAATTTGAAATATATTTTTATTGCGGAAACCTTTTTCCCATGGTCCATATAGCATATATTCCAAGTTTCATCAAAATTCGATAAGCAGAACTGGTTCTACAGGCCTTTGAATAGTGTAACTTTAATTATAACCACCCGGTACATAAGGATTAATTTGTATGCAAAATACATTTTATCCAGACACACAGGTTATTTCCTAACAATTATTAAAACGTTACAATATCCCTCGCATACTTGGATTAGCACTGTTCGGACACCTTCAAAGAAGCATTAGAAGCAGAAAGATTCTTTTTTTTTACATAGAGGAATAAAAAAAATACCAATAAATTAGAAATAATGTAGAGCAGATCTACATATTCTACTGTTATTAAAAAAAGTAACATTTACGTAATTTTGTTAAGTAGTTTTTCTGAAAAGATTTTTTTTAAAAAAAATTTCTCGTTTGTATGTCAACCCCCCCCCCCCTCATTTTTCCTCTTCAAGGATAGAAATATTACATGGTTTATAAAAACATTTTGTTCTTAAAAAATATGAAAAAAGGCCTTACAAAACAAATCTGAGATGAGAATTGCATTCGTTGTTTAAAAAAATAGAGGTAGTATAATAGAGGTAATAATAGATGTTTTCCCTTTTTTCATTTTAAGACGAAAAAAGGGGGGAAATATAATAGGGACATTAAAAAATGACGTTACACAAAAACACAGAAACATTAAAATCCAAATAAGGACATTTATTTTTAATGCTGTCTATTTCATTATTTCATTTTATACGATCTGGAAAATGAAAAGAATAAATGATTAATTGCCATCTGTAAAATTAGGAGGTTTGTTAAAATTTATCCAATAATTTAAATTCTATAAAAATTACAAGGGCGTTGATAAGTATCCATAGTAAGAATAGAGTAACTCCTAGTACAGCAGTCCGGTGATTGTTTTTCCTTAACAAGTCTATGAGAGTCACAACCTCACTCATTCCAAAATAATTGTCGTCATAAATTTTCCAACCGTCTTCGCCTTCTTTCGAGTAAGTAACAAGGACGCAATCTTTTTTGTATTGAACGGGGAATTTAACATAGAGTTACTAGTGAAATCTGTAGCGGGCGACTGGTTGTTGGTGTAAGGTAGCGAAAGTGATCTTACATCGATAACAGATTGATAGATTAAAGAATATCTAGATTGATTTCAGTTAGACAGGTGATGAAAAACAAACTCGAGTCCCCGGTGTTTGTGATTAAACTCACTCGAACCAGAATTGGTAGAGATTTAACTTCTAAATTGATTATTAACGAAATTTCAAGTGCGATGATGATTAGGGAGAGAGAGAGAGAGACCAATTATATATTCATAACTGAACCATAAATAAAAGGATCGGATTTAAATCATCATTTCTTCTATTGAGTCTGTATTTTTGTGTGAATTTTCATTATTTTGAATTTCATTTTGTGAATATTGGATGTGTAGAAATGATGACCACAGAATATTAAATGAATGGTAGGCAATACAGAACGAGTAAAAAAAAAAAGAGAGAGAGAGAGAGAGAGAGAGAAATACTTCAAGATTACATTTATATTAAAATCATCAGATCAAAAACAAAACAAAATGTCAAATGATATATATATCTCGCTATATAATTTTATGTATAATTATAGAGATAAAAAAAACAACAAAAATACATTAGCAAATATTTTAACGGTTTTATTTAACGATCTTCAAACTTCAATTCAGAGACAAATTATATCTTTCTGAAACCGCGAGAGCGCACTAATAGACACTGGTGCCTCCTTTTCAAGCAGTCTGACACTTTATATCCCTCCAGAGAGTTTAATTACTACTGGAAGACGAAGAGATAAAAAAAAATGTCCATATGTGTGTTGAAAGCCGAAAAAGAAAACATTTCTGATTGGATTAGAAGAGTCAGACAGCGAAGATTGATGCAGTGAGGAGGATAAGTTCGGGTTTCCCAAGAGAGTAATAGAGTGCCATATCGCTCAGTTTTAAGAAGACTTAAAAACACAAACTATATCGGGAATACTGCCATAAAAGGATTATGTCGGATTTAGATACCCAAAAAGACTTTCAAACGGTGAAGCCAGATTGCCAACGACAAATATTTTTGGCCAAAAATTGTACTCTCTTAATTTATTTATATGCATTTCATGTTCATAACATGCAATTTTGTTTTTTAAAAAGACGTTTTTTTACTAGAATTAATTAAACATCTAAGATTTTGAAAGTTAACTTGGTTTTGGCACAGTTTTAGATTTTTTTCAGGTAATAGATGGGAAAAAGGAATAAAATTACAAATTTGTGAGTAAGTATATGAAAGTAGAGGTTTATGTATGAAAGTAGAGGCGCAGATCTGGCTATGCTGTGACAAACAATGTGATCTTGACATTAGAAAAAGAGAAAAAAAAATTGGTTGGCAAGAAGGGTCGAAAATAGAGAAGGATCGCTAGGGTATATCGGAGATGCGTCACCCGTGTTTACCAAATACAGCAAAAACCTATAGGGGAAAAAAAGATGACCAGAGTTCCTCGGGGTCATGATTTGTTAACCTATCTAAAGAAGGTAAGCCCCTGAGAGCTTACAGAATCGGTATAAAAACAGAAAAAGAAAAAATAAACTATGCGGAATAAACTATATAATCAGTGTGGAAGTATGGTAGTTTTCCAAAAGCCTTTAAGTGAAAAAATACGGTCTAAAACAACTCAGGAACAAATACTGAATCGATGAGCGGTTTGTAATGCAAATTAGAGTACGACCTACAACAAGGAAGCTAAGCTGATTTCTATCTACGCACTAATTTCTAACAAGTAATAAAAGTCACGCGTGTTGCGCTATATTTAGTTATGATGGTAGTTTTCATTTCTTAATTTATCTTCACAGAAGGTGTACTATCATTTGTTTTATTTGCTTCTGGTGTTAATAAAGGCGTTTGATGTCATATGTCTATGGCACACAATTAGCATTGTTACATATCACAAGCAGAATTTAGCTTTTAAAAATATTTCGCGAAACCGATGTTGGTCAGCGTTTGGTTTAGTCTCACTCCAACCAGATTTCGATAATAGATGAGTTATCAATAAAACAAAATAAAAATAATTAATACAAATCGATATATTTTTTTTAATATTAACTGAACAGATGCAGAATAATTGCACAATTGAATAAGTGTCAAGCAAGATATTTTAATTTTCGTTTCCCTGAAAGTGGAATATGTAAGGTTAGGTGCACCACTCAATGCAGTCGAACACTCGTGGCATTATTTTATTGTGGAATGTTAAAATATTCGCTGCTATGGATGAGGGAAAAGGTGCATTGATTCAAAAATGATTAATGATAGTTCAATAGCAAAGACCATGCTTCGTCATTAATAATTGTGAATAATTAGAAATTTTAAAAAGTAACTTACTCATATTTATAGTAAAATTTTGGTTACAAAATGCTGTTATGTTGGCTGGGTCGCTAGTTTGACACGCTTGATCTACAGAATTAGGGCGAAAATAAACTTCAATTTCAAAAATGTACAGATCAAAAGTATTAAAATTCACAGAATTATGATACTATATAAACTGCTCTACTAGTTAGGTGAGAGGGAGAAATTCAGCTAAGATATGAAACGAAGCTAGAAATCAATCCTTTCCAAGGGTGAATTGGGATCTCACTCTTGTTTCTACAGCTTAATTGACCTAAGGGCAGAGAGCATCCCATGTTCGATCCATGGAATCCAGTCTGTCGCGTGGAAGTGGGCTAAATATAACTGCGTCTCATAGCTTTTATATCTTAGTACAGAAATTGGGGGGAGGGGGTTATTAACTTATATTTTCAATCAATCCAATAGAAAAAAATTATGAAAATAAAACAGTTAAAATTGTATAACTCTCGAGGATGAGTGAGTTAGTGAGTAACTATTAGGTTTGTGGTGCAAGAGCTAAATCTGGCTAAGCTGCGCCAAATATTTGATGAAATTGTAATTTAGACAGGGAAAAAAAAAGGATGAATTGGTTGACAAGAAGGGGTCGAAAACAGAGAAGGGTTGCTATGATATCCAGGGATCGCGTTACTCGAGTTTACCTAAGACAGTAAACCCCATAGGAAAAACTCTAGAGGAATACTAGTGCTGTCGTCAATGACCAACTATTGAGGAATCGAGGTGGGTGGGTGTTTACTTTAGCACTCCTTTTGAATACATCTACGATCCAACTTCACGAGTTTTGACTGTCGTGTTTTAACTATCTGTCGTCTTTAGTTTTAGCTAAGCCGACAGTCGTGGATTTACTTTTCGAGCCTCTGGCGTATAAAAGCTGATGTGATCTTTTCCGCGCCTTCTTCTCTTCTCTCTTGCTTGTCATATGAAACTGCGTTGCTTAGCGCTCTGTTTATGAGTGTTATTTTCATTGTTGCTTTGATGTTTGTTTCCATCCCTTTCAGCATGTAACTCATTATTTATTATCCAAAGCAATAAAGAATTTTCGGTCTAAAGGACTTCTTACTTTCATTGATGACATCAAGATTAAAAAGATGCAATTCACATATATTCTAAGAAATCACTTTTTATACAGTGGTTACTTAGTTCATCACGATAATCAGTTCCAGAATTACCGTCGCAAAATCCAAAGCAAGATATCCCAAAAGTATAATGCAGGTAATCGATTTTTCCAGCTCCTGTCTCTAATAATAGTTCACCATAGATTAATCTTCTGATACAAGGATCATTTACATTACTCCATAACCGCTAGATGACACTGACGTCGATGGAACAATCGACGACTCATCATATGCGAAAGCCTGCATCGTTGCCGAAGACATTTTTTGCTCATAGTAATTCATCGTTGTTTAAATACGTCTTTAACAAAAGCCATCATTAACCAAGGGGCCAATATATATAATCTATGCATATACAAACGCACACAAATACACACACTTTATAACATTAGATCCTGTGGCAGGCGTCAAATCACTGCAAGGCTATAAACAGATCCCGCTTCGATTTCAAAGGGAAGGAACGTCATCTATGCTGGCGAGCGGAAATTTCTAAAGAGAGGGGATGTCAGGAGAGCTATTATATATATATATAATTAAACGGTGTTCTAGGGATATGAATGAAGAAACGTGATTATTCACAATGGACAGTTTCATTTGGACAAATGATAAATATATTTGCTAATCTTAGAATATGTTTAAAACACTTTGCGCTCAAAATATATCCGATTCCCGTGAGAGGCCAACTCTCTCCCATAATCTGCCAGCTCTCGATCGCTAACGTTAGTCTTTCAGATAAAGCATTTCCAATCCCTTGGGGCATCCCAAGTCGTGTCTCGCGCCTCTAGGACCCCTCGTGTCCCTCCTGCGCGCTTTCAAAGCTGCACCACCCCTCTGTTCCGTCTCCTCGTTCACAGCACCGTGTATTGTGTATGCCGATTTCTGTCATATTATATATATATATATATATATATATATATATATATATAGCCACATGGAGCCAAAACAAATGTGACACTTACTCATTGGTTAGTTTTGGTTTGCAGCCATTTGACACCGTGTTGAGAAAAAATACACGAAAGAAATGACCCTAGGATCTTTATTTTGGCAATTAATGCCTTTCTTCGATGATTCGTTAGCCTTTGAATTGGTTGGTCAGGTTTTGCTTTTCGACATTGCACACAGAAACTGGAACAAAACTGGAAAATAGTTTGTCACTCACAAATACTTCCGTTTGAAACTCGAATGTAGTTCAAAAAATGCCTGTTTTTGAAAATACATGGATTTGCTAACACAAGTTGTCGTTACGATTGTGAGCTACTATTTGTAAAATGGCACTAAAACAGCTTATTCATAGTTTAATTTTGATTGCTGCTGCTTTGAGTTATCGCTCTTAAAGAGACCTAGATTCATTATTATTCATAGGAAAATAATCAAAACAATGGATTGCTTTCGGTGAATCTACACTACTGTCAATGAAGGTGGTCGGAAAAGTCATTGTGACGATTTTTTACAATGCAGTGGTTTCATACTCATGGTTCTTCTCAGAAAAAGTTGGGACAATCATTAGACAATTCTGCGCTGAGTAGGGCTATTTCCATTTCTAATTTTTAATCCCCAATTTTCCATTTCAAACATTGGTATTTTTGAGCCACCTTTACATGCATAAATCCCTAAGCTATAGCACATCAATTATCCCCAATTTTCAAGTCATATTACAAATTATTAGGCATGAGATATTTGTACAAAATGAAATTCAATACTAGAAGGTAAAAATTCACAATATCAAAAACAAACATGAATTACATTTTTCTCAACTGTATGAATAGTAATTTCATTTATTTCTGTTTTACGCGTGTGCGTTGACAGTTTATGTTTTTTTCATTAAAAACATTAAAATAAGCATTTTATTGTCCATTTCATTTTTGTTTGTTTCTTCCAAAAATAACTTCACGTTCTTTCTCAGTTAGAAAAAACTAAAGACAGAAAAAAATTATCTCTATTACATGAAATTAGAGTCATTAAACCTTAAAATGTAATCGAGGTGAACCTTAAGCTTCATGAATCATAAAAATGGGTTAGTAATGAAAAAAAAATACATTTAAAAAAAGACGAGAAGAAATGCATCTCATAAAGTAATTTTATGAATTCCTCTTGGAGCAAAGGAGGAACATTATATTTGTAAAAATGGAATCATTTTTTAAAGTAAATAGGGGGAACCCGGAATTACGAATTTATACATTCGTTTTTCGTCGCACGACACGTCTTTCCAAAGATCAACCTGATAAAATAATTTTCAGCCTACGTGCCTCGAGGAGATCGTGGGAGTGTAAAAAAAAACCTAAATTACTTTCGAAACAATAATAATAGCTCAAATTATACATTAATAATCAAATTCTCCTCTCTTTAATTGAATATAGCACTATATCATTGTTATACTCATAATAAATATCGGTTGATTTGTAAAACAGGAAAGGCAACGGTTATTTTTTTTAATGCTGCAAAAAATGCAAAAAAAAAAAAAAAAAAAAAAGTCAAATGTTTTTATATTTTGATTTAAAAAAAAAATTGTAGCATTTTTTTTTCTTTGCCAGAGAAGTGAGAATATTTTTTCCCGAGAGAAGTAACTGATTAATTGCTTGTTAATCTTGCTTAGTTTAGTTTCTAATAAAATAAGAATACAGATTACTAAGCGACTTATGGTTAAGTTTAATGACGCAAGAGAACCAGATATGACTATGCATCACCAATCAAGTTGTAACTGTAATCTGCCCCTTCGAAAAAAAGAGGAGAGATTGGTTTAGTTTTATTAACGTCGCACTAGAAGCAACAAGAGGGCTATTGGCGACGGACCTCGTAATTTTGAACCACGGCCAAGTGACGAGAACGACACCTGAGCTGCCCCTCCTCTCCTAACTTCTACACCACGCCAAAGGGAGGACGGGTCTTTAGCAGCCAAGGATCGAACCCGCGACTGAAAGAAAACCGCCGATCACGAATCTGAAATCATGAGCACTAGGCTACCGCGACTTTTGTTAATATTGCATTTCAAAGCAACCGAAAGTATATGCGACGGACTTCGTAATTTTGAACCACGGTCAAGTAACGAGGTTGGCACCTGTGTTGACACCTCCTCTCACAATTTTCACATCGTCTCAACGAGAAAATTTTGGCCCCTCAACATATTTAACGTGTATCAACCTGCTGCATGACCGGGCTTCAATAATATCAGGATTCAAATCCCCTATTTGACTTGCGACGACTGCCCTTCAGTATTAAATTCAACGGCCTTTCCTTTCAATTGAATAGCTGTTAAATACGAGACTCCAAATGAAGATACGTAAGAGCAAAATAAAATACTTTATTTTTCAATGAAGCACAGAGAAGGTCACTCTCTCTTGAAACCCTATTAACTCAACAATCCTAGATTATGATTTAAGTATGAAATCTTAACTTACCAAATAACTCGTTCTGATTCAATTTTATCACAAAAATAGCCAATTCCTACCTTGATAACCAACCTAGAACACGCTTCAGTCCACAAAACTAATTAAGATGCTTCAATACAAATTATAAATCTTTATCAAAAAGTCATTATCCTCTATCTCTCTTCATTTTCCAGTAATTCTATATTTCATTACGATATCATTATCTCTAATTCCCAACATTTTACTTCCATCATCATTTATTTTACCTAATCACATTACTTTTTAGTTGGGAAGAAATCGTAATTTTATGCATTTAAAATTATTATTAAGTCTCTGAAGTCAGTGAAGAGAAAATTGCGAATAGCCCAATGTCACAAACTAAAATAACGCCAACAGCGAGCTCGTGACCTTGACACTTTGGCTACCGCAGCTGCCTCAAAGAATCTGAAAAATTGAAATTATATATATATATATATATATATATATATATATATATATATATATATGCACGCAGCTTGTCCTATAAATAGAGGTGCAAACTTTAAGGGGAAATAAGGCACATAAGAAAGATTGAAAATTGCATAGCAACCTATAACTGGTTAGCAGAGGAACAAGTAATGAAGAGACACAATGAACCTTCGTTGGGCATAAATATTACATATGTAGTTGTAGATTATTCCATTTCAAAAGGTTGCATTAGATATTTGAATTTTCCATTCTTACAAGCGATGCATACGTCGAACCGAACGACCGTGGATAGCTCGACAAAGTCAGAAACATCTCATTTCGCTTGACAGTTGCAACAACTTAGACGATTTTTGCAACCAGATCCATTTCAGACTGGACAGTTGTTTCGTATATAAACAGCTTTCAGTGTCCAAAGAAAGAAAATCGAGCTGCTTAAATCCGCAGAAAATGATGACCACCAGGCAACTGGTCCACCATCATTGACCAACACACTTCCATGGCATGCATACTTTCGTGGAGTACTTTCATTATGTCTGTCAAATTTCGCACAAATTATAATGCAGATGCGAAAATAAATAGTGACCTGGTACATGTCTCTGCGGGAAACTTTCTTAATGCAGCGGATGAGCTGCTCGTACATTGCCATCAATCAATTCATACACTAAGTGCATGCCTTCCGGCTCTTTGTTCGTTTAATGTTGTACAAATAAGTTGAATATTGATATAATGATAGAAAATCACATATTTCTCATTCAGGTCTCTCGTCAACAGCACGATCTACCGACGTATGACGAAGTTTCCTATCGTGGATAGCTATGCAGTTCTCAATCCTTTTGATCCGCCCTTTCTCCCCTTAAAGTTTGTACCTCCTTTTATGGAACGTCCTGTATATAACTATTTATGGGTTTATATTCTTTACTAAAATTTAGTATGTACAAAAAGCTCCTTTTCCTAAAGAATAGTGGAATAACATCATATAAAAGTTATGAATCTGCTATGATGCTTCCCTGCAATATTACTCTTATGTTTGCCAGAAAACACACATTTAATAACTTCATTGGATATCGATAAGTGACCCCCGACCTTGGCAAATTTGGTGGCAAAATGGAGATTATCAGAAATGCTCGAATTTTTCTGATGTCTTTATTAGGGAAAAATTCCAGATTTTTTTCTCTGTCGGCACACCTGGTCTGGACAATTATAAATACGCGGAAATGCTGAGAAAAAGAATTCTGCCGGAGTCTTCTAGAGTGAGAGTTAATAAGTTGGTGGTCTGAACGTTATTGAAAGAGAAAACCATGACTAATAACAAAAATAGCAATCTGCTTTTGTTCATTTTGCGTCACCAATCTGTACAAATGCTGTTCTACCTATTATGATGTTTTTCTAAACAAGTTCTGTTACTTGTACTTCGTTTTTTCCTGAATATTTGTGAATAAAACGTCATACTCATTATCTTCCTTGTTGGATTGTTTTCAACGCACACTCAAAGAATGATTTTTTTGTAACAGTATATAATCACTTGTTTGTAAATTAAAAGTGACACTTAAGAAATAGAATATTTTAAAACGAATCATTGGCTTTCATTTTACAAACGTTGACCGAATAAGAGAAAAAAATACTACACGAGAAAGATCACAGCCTCCTAAAAATTGATTTTCGCACGCTTTGAAAATGAAATACTATTCAAAGAAATCTTGAATATCAAATCAGCAATAAATGTGATTTTTTTAAAAAGAAATATGTGGCAGAACAATGATTTTTCTCGCAAGTACAAATAGCCATAAGAAACCCAAGTATTTTTCTTTAAAAAGACTTCCTTGATTTAAAGTTCAGATTAAATGAAGGCGTGAGTCATTGTAATGGCATGCTTCACTTGCCGTTAGAAAAATGCAATTTTTGCCCCTTAAGTAAACAAGGAAGGAGGAAGAAGTCTCAGCGATTTCCGTTCATTGAAACAATCGGATGTTCAACAATGCGCCAAATACTTCATCTCCAACCTTAAAATAACACACTGGACTAAACAATGAGAATATTTCATTCTAGTAATATCTCTTAGGAAAAAGAAAAGATGAACTCTGAAAGAGAAAATGGCGCACTTTAAGAGCCAATGAAACGGAAAATATTTCCAAGCCTGAATGGACAGAAGTAAAAGAATTCTGGAACAATTCATGATACTTGCCCATGAATCATCAGATAAAAAAAATGAAGCATTAATGTATATATAAAATGAATTCTTGCACACTCACTAAGTTATTTTTTGAAAGGGTTTAGGTTGAATGCTTTATTGAACATTCAACTTAAAATTTTTTTTGGTTTGCATGAGGTTCCTGTCTCTTGACTTTGTGATTGATACTTTGGATTTAGCATGGATTTAGAAGCAACACAAAGGCTATTGACGACGGGACTCATAACTTCGAGACTCATTCAAGTGATGAAGATGGCCCCACCCCCGCAAAAGTTTTATTCCAGTGGCAAGACTTTGCGCCGCAACGAATTAAAAGTGTATCAGCCCCACTACACGACGGGGTTTAGAGGAATCAGGACTCGAACCCAGGAAAAAAAGCCATTCGTGAACTCATAACCATGACCACTCGGCTATAGAGGTCGCTTTGAATTTGTGAAAGTAATGTTATTTCTGACGAAGCTTCAAAACATTTAACAGATTATAGTAATTAAATTGTAATAAAATGTTTTCGGGGTAAAAATGAACTGAAGGAAGGATTATGCATCCTTACTTTTTTTTCCTCCGAATTCTGAAACGGTCATGAATCTGAACGGGTCATGATTCCCGAGATAATATGTTGAAGTCTCTATGCGCCTTCCAACGATTAGTCTATTAGAGCATACTCGACAATCTTTTTTTTTATTTCCAGAAAGTAAAATGTGTAGAATATTTCGATTGGATTACCAACCGCTTTACTAATTGGAAGTTATTTAAGGGTGTTTCCTGTGTTTTTATTTCTTTACACATATTTCTTTGAACATAATATAAGTATTCACAGAATAAACTTTTAAATGATAATTTGGCGACAGTTTGTAACAAGCTTTGACATTTTATCGTGGGACTGTAAGGTTACGTACATATATATATTTTATGTTAAAAAATTTATTTATTTGTACGCATATAAGATAAGTATATTTCTATAGTGGAACCTTCCAGTCACTATAACATTTGGTACATGGCTTCGCAGTGTAGCCTAACACCGTTAAAGGTAATACCGGAACATTTTTGCTTTAACCTGAAAAAGTATTCGTGCGCGCGGTCTTGCTTTTAACTTTAGACATAGACAACCCTATAGAGGCGACAAATATCGCTTCGGGAACAAAATACCGAATTTTGAAGGAAATGGTTTTCAGTAATTTAAAATTAATTCGAGAAAAGTTTCGTAATAATAAATAATATAAATATATAGGAACATAGAATATGAAGGAGAGAAACTACAAGTCCATTTTTCCAGAATTGAAAACCTGTTTTTCTCCAAAGGATTAGTTCTTGTTTGCTATTCTAGAGAAAAAGCTATTTATCTTACCAAAATAGGCCTCTCTTCATTCCACCTGTTATCTTTTTCACTACTGAACTAGTCTGCGTTCTCAAAGATTATAGTAATTCATTTTGCTTCGAACGGGAAGGGGTGGTGAAACAATTGATTATTTATTCATTCATTTCGAAAAATAGTTAAAGTCGGCATTATGCAGAATAATGATATAATTTAGAATCTAGAGTGTGTTAAAGATGCATTTACTATTTTGGTATCAAAGATTTAATTTTAGAATAGATTAACTGAAATGCAAGTTGTTTTTAAAAAAATAACTAACACCTGGTAAAAAAATAACTTCCTGTTTCCTTTCGAAAAGCACCATATTGTGGTGCTTTTAGATTATATCCAGATACATTTTTGGTGACTTCATTCGATATCAAAAAATTATTTGTACTTCTTTTTAATAATAATTAAGAATCATTCTTTCTTGACAATTTTTGCATAAAAATATAAATTATTATACGTGTGATTGAAAAAAATTTTATTCAAAATTATCAAACGTCTTGCAGTGTAACTTTTTAAAAATTTCATTCATAATCTATTGTGAGTTTGTAACGTCGTACTGAGAAGCAACACGAGGTCTACTGGCAACGGATCTCGTAATTTTCAGCCACAGTCAAGTGACGAAGCCGGCACCTGAACTGGAATTTTCCTTACTTCCATACCAGGTCAACGGGAGGACATTAAGCCATGACAGATTTAACGTGCATCAACCCTACTATACAGCTGGTCTTTAGTGGCGTCAGGGATCAAATGCACGACTCGATAGAAACAACACCGGTCGCGAGCTTGCGACCATGACTAGTAGACTACCATGGCCAGGAAATAAGATATTAAGAATGGGAAATATTAACGGGGTAATTCGCTATAATGTTATCCAATAGTAATTCTTCCTTTTTCTAAGTCAATAAGGCATATGAAAAACTCACTGTCATAGCTTTTCCGACTTCGCCTTCTTTGGAGCAATTCACTAAAAAGAAAATATTATTTTGATTATTGCTTGGTTTCCAAAGTATAAGAATAAATTCGGATTTCATCGACGATGGCGCACACACACAACTCGCCTTCATAGCAATCAAATAATGATTTGGTAGAAACTCACAGCCAAATCAAATCTAACCTATGAACCAGTGTCAGATTAGTTTTGACTACATTAAAAAATGCAACACGCAATGATAGCACCAACTTGCCTTACAACTGCATCTGCACAAACACTTTTGAATTTTCTTCGTACATGAATTTTTGAACAAATTTAATTTCATTTGTTAGTCGAATTAAGTGGTGTGTGATACAATGCATAATTAAAGATCTCCAGGACGCATTCTAGAGACCGAAACAGAATATAACAAAAATTTCCACCCTGGAAAAGTTTATTAGTTGATAAGTTCGTAAACAGAAGAATCGAGAAACTTTCGTACTCGAAATGAAAAGACGCACATCATTATACTGAACGTAAATATTTCAGGCTCGAAAACCGTGCCATAAGTATTTCAATCTTATCCTTTAAAATAAGAGTATTTATTAGCTGAAAAAATATTTTACAACAAAAATTTTGACTTGAGTATAGACAAAAATATCCATTCACAGTGTGACCTAAATATGGTATAGTGATACCTTTAGAAGCAACCAGGAACGTGATAAGAGATAATAGAACATAGCTGACATTATAAATGATGTAACAACGATATTTTCAGTAGAAGTTATCGAATTACATGGGATTTTCCATCATTATGGAACTCGGGATCAATTTTGTGTGCACTCATAAGATGAATAGCTGTTGGATCAATGTTCGAATTTAAAAGGAATGTTTTCCCGGTATGAGATCACTTGCAATGACCTGGGAGAATACCAACTTGATTAGTTTTCCAAAACTAGATTCTCTCTTCAGAGAGTATATATATATAATATGAGTCTTTTTAAGTAAAAGTTGTTCTTTTGAGGAACATGAAAAATATGTATCGAATAATTTCAATTCATCATGAAATGAAACGTACTTTTGTTACAAATATATCGAACTTTATAAGTAGATGCTTTGAACAATTCCGGTGAGTTAAAAAAAAATCTGTTTGTTACACTAAAAGCTGCTTTAAAAAACTTTTAAATTTTATTTTTGAGAATTGTAAAATAAAAGTGGTGAATTAATGTATTAAGAACGAGGTATTAAACCGCGCAGTGAATAAAATTTTGGAATAATATCGTATGTTTGCAACTAAAATGACGCCCTGAGTACAGGAATCATGATCCCGAAGATTCGGTTTGGTTTAATTAACTTCGCACTAGAAGTAACTCGAGAGCAATTGGAGACCGATTTCGTAATTTTGAATCTCGGTCAAATTATCCTGAAGAACCACAGTGATTTTTTTTCCTAACCAATGAGATTTTCTGCAATAGTAACACGGGTTAGATCGCCGAGAAATCTCTCTGTATTTTCGATTCTCCATCTAGTTAACAATTCCCCCTCCCTTTTTTTTTCTTCCGTCTTTTGCACGTCTAGCCAGATTTGGCTGTGTTGCACGGCCAACTTTCCTTTTCGCACCTTAAATGATGAATTTCTTAGCAGAAGCGCTTAAATTAAATTACAACTAAACTATAATACTATATGATTACATTACTGTTACTCCAATTGATTATTTCCATAAATCTGACAGGGTATTTAAGAAAACAGATAATTTTTAAATTCCAAAAAGGGAGAAATCGATGTATCATTTTTACGTCAAAATATTTTCGATAAAACGAAACAAAATTATATTAGAAATCAATTTAAAAACATACTTATAAAGAATTCCTTTCCGAGCGATTCATTTCTGTAGAATTTTAAAAATATTAATTGAATGTTCTACGTTGCCAAAAATGAAATACTTTTGTAAAAATTAATTGTAGACGATAATTTCTAAGATGCTCTCAAGTAAGATATTCAAATTTTTCTTTCCATTTAAGGGAAAGAAAAAATTTTTTAAATGAACAATTTAATTGAATTTTTAAGAAATATAAATACTCGAAATTCGAAAAATAAGCGATGAAGTTACTTCATTTTTGATAAGATTTTAACAAAGAAAGCTGTTCTCACCTGATTGAAAATTACACCAAAATCATGAATCAAGCATTTAATATATGTCATGTAATCCCTTTATGTACCAAATAAACTATTTCAATGTATTTTAAATTGCAAATTTCTATAATTAACTCTCCGATTAAACTTTAGAATAATATAACTTTATTTTTTCATCGTTATTCACAGTCGAGCCAATTATTTTTCACTGTCGAGCCAATTATTTTTCACTAAGATTTTCATAAAATCACTATTGAAAATGAATCGAAAGTACCGAAACAGCTGCACAAGCAGTGAAAGCGAACCAAATGTTCGATTAAAAAAAACATTACTTCTCCTCACTTTAACCAGTTGAGGTAACTCGCAATGAAAGTTTCTATTGCAGAAAAATTGAGTCCAATAATCATTTCTGACATTCTACAGCCGAAGGAGCAAATTTCGAAAGGAAATAGCGCGAATAAAAATTTGTAATGGTTGAAGAAAAGAGTCTGCCGTTCCATCAACAAGGCCCCTGTGACATTTCAAAGTTTTGTAGCAGCGGTGGAATTTGACAAATGGTGGAATGAAAAACGCTACACTTTATTTCAAATTACAGTCCAGGTGAGACGGTGGATTTTTGATAGATCACCCATCCCGCCAACATTAGCGCCAGCTCTGAGAAATAAACGTTATCGACGACCATTCACAAAAAAAGGACGCCATTTTTTTTAATAACAGAGGAAAAGAAATTTATATACATTATATATATAAACGTGATATGATTTCACGACGATCATTTTCTTTGACATGCTCCAGAGGATTTTATAAGATAAAAATAATTTTTTTTTCTCACTCCGATAGCTTAAAGAGCGAAAGTTAATCGATTTTTCTAATAATAAGTGAAACTTGAATTGATATGCATAGGCTGTCCCGTGTATTAATATGCTAGTAATAATTTATAACAATAATTCCTTAATTATTCATTTAATGCTAAACGTTTTCTATAACTGGCAAGTATGAGTTATTTGCGAATTATTTGTGTATGTCGGTTTATGCATAACATGCCCATTTGTCATAAAAATAATTATAGACAATACAAATAATTTTAAACTTTTTGAAATTATACTGTTTGCCTATAAACAATAAATACCATTTCCTCTCCCCATCAAGAACTGCCAAAAAAATTTCAGGTCATTAAATAAATTTATAAACACGAATTTGTGTAAAAAATATTTTTATTGAAATCAAAAATTTTGATTTATAAAATTCGATATATTTTAAGCTGCATTATATATTTTCCAATCACCAAGAAAACAATGAAATACCGCGACGATGAAACGTTTATAATATATACCGCATGATTTTTAATGCACATAAAAATTTCTATTTCAGATTTATTGATTGATTGATTCACTGCTCATTAATGTAGCACTTCGAAAAACAGGAGGGCTATTGGTGATGAACCTCGTAATTTTGAACCTCTGTCAAGCGGCTCTGTGAGCTGCTCTCCCCTTTCCCAACTTCCACATCATCCCAATGATAAGCCACGACAAATTTAAAGTGCATTAATTCCACTACATGTCGGATCTTTGTTATTAATTGATTGTTTACAAAATCAAACTCTTAAAAGGAACACGAGAGCTATTGGCGATGGATCTCGTAATTTTGAGTCTCGATCAAGTGACGACATTTAAGCTGGCATCCCTCTCCATACTTCCACACTATGCAAAGAAAAATGATATTATTTACATCGTGTGGAAGTATGACTCGAATCCACCACTTGACTGAAACAACACCAACCAAATTTCCACACATGCGTAGACATGTGAATTTGTTTGTACCTTGTAATACACTAGGAACAAAACAAAAAAAAATTATATAAAGCAGAATTTTTTCACATATAATTCTTTCACTGATAATAATTATTTTTCCTGCAATTCTAAAAAACAAATTATAGTTTCTGTTAGATCTCGCTTCAGTTTTGTTGTCGATGTTATTACCAATAATATGAAGTGTTTCGGAGAAAAAAAATCATATACATAGTCAAAAAAATGCCGCGAAATAAAGATCAATACAATGTAAAAGAATTTTTACATAAATGAAAACAGTACACGTGAATGACAAACTTTTTTTAGTTATCTACACTTTTTTTTAGTTATGTTAGTTATATATTATGTAAACGGTAGCGGAAACTTGACGCATATCTAATTGCTATGAAAAATGACGCCGTATTCTAGAACGAGGGGTACAATAAAGCCAAACAAGTTACATCCAAATGATGATCAGGGATGATCCAAATGATGATCAGACCATTTGAAATTATTATGAGTCTCCTTTTAAAATGAATACCCGAGTTGTTGTTTTTTCCAAAAAAAAAAAAAGCATACAAAACTATTTTTATGTGCTATTTTTGCCAGGCAGACTTTTCATTGATGGTTTGTATTAAACGCGAGAGCATGGTAAATTTAGAGAAGATGCGAAAGACTTTATTCTACTTTTGTCCTAATATTGAAACTTGAAAGTATTCAAGTTTATGTCTCGCATTAAATTCGAGAATTTCATGAAGTATAACCATTTTAAGTGATTTTTACATATATTTTTTCATCAATCAATATGGAAAAGTTAATTCTTTTATATTGAGACAATCTGTAAATCCTCCTCTCAGCGGTAGCAACTGAATTCATTTCATGAATTTTTTCTTTAAATTTCAATAAAGAAATTGCTTCCATGGATATCTGCCTTTTTTTTTTCATTTCACTCCTGATTTCAAAGAAATTTAGAACCACTTCCTTAAAGTTTATGTTGTATCTAAATAATTCCACGAGCAAAAAAAAAAGTTGTTTTCCGACTTTAAAATGATTGAGAATAATGAGTACGTTGACGAAAATCCGCAGATCCTGTTTTAAATGCACTATATAGCTTATTTCATCTTACACAGCTTCAAGCACTTCAAGAGAAAAAAGTGCTGGTTAAAAATACACAGCCTTAATTAAAACAAAAACATCCGTAAGGCGATATCTTTCTCTTTCACTGCTTCTCTAAGAAAAAAAGAATAAAAAAAAAATGCAGAACATTTCACGAACCGGATGGTAAAGAGAAGAGTCACATTATCCTCTTTCATATGAATGGAATCCAGAGCGTGCACGAGGAAGATTTTTGGCTAAAAGTCACTTTAATTTGGCTACATTCCTGTACAAATGAGGAATGTATAAAATAACAGAAGTAATTATAAATAATTAAAGGCGAATGAATGAAACAAATAGGAAGTTCATTAAAGACGAATGAACAGATAGAAAATGTTGCAAAAAATTTATGTACGGACGGTGTACGAACACGGATGTATTGGAATTCAGTAAAAGGCGAAAGATCTAACAGAAAAAAAATATTACAAAAAATGAACAAGATTGAGATATTTTCCGGACAGAGTAAAATGCATATAAGAGAAAACTTTTTAATAATCGGTTAATGACAAACGGAGATATGGTATTTTTGATGTTTTGGATTATGTTTCTGACCGTGGAATCGACGACACTCACCACATATTCCATGAGAAAAAGGATCTCGAAATCTCAGAATAGATTTCAGAGCAGATAAGTCGAGAAATAATTATTTGTAATAAAAATAATATGTTATTTTAGAATTTTTTTTATTAAAACAAATGTGATTTGTCAAAATTCCATTTTGAGTGATTGACAAAAAAACTGAACAGATATTTTGATGCTTGCTTAAATACAGTGACAATATCATTTTTTTATTTTAAAATGGCTGAAATGAGTACAAGGTTTAATTTCATTTGAAAATATTCAGTGATATCATAGGCAAACAATTTCTTTTATTCTTTTTGAATAATTATCATGGTCACGATAGCTTAATAGTCATGGTTGAGAGACTCGTAGCCGTCGGAATTACAGTCAAGTCGTAGGTTAAAGTCCTGATTTTACTTAAGTCCGTTTCATGTAGAAATGGAATAGGCTGCAAGTTAAATGGACATGACCTCAATATCCTCATATGGCGTAGTGTGGAAAGTAATACAATGAGGCATAAGCTCAACCTCATATCATGATTCAAAATTATTAGACCTGTCGCCAAAAGCCAACGAGTTATTCTTATACAATGAAGTGTTGAGTTGAGTTGTAAATTCCAGATTTATCTGCAGATAACTCAATGTCACATCGATGTAGAATAGGATTATGATTGTTTATTAACAAACATTGAGAAGCAACTCGAGGGCAATGGGAGTATTGATGTGGAGAGTACAGTTCCAGAGACGAGGGCATAACGTGAGTTGGTACATCCAGCAGAAATTCAATTTCATTAAACAACTTTGCAGCTCTGCTCGTGCCTCATACAGGTAAAAAAAATTTGCGGAGAGCGTCATTTGCTCGCACGTGGTGCGAGCATCAGAATTTCAAAACTCACGTTTCTGATTATCATTTATAATTTGTTCTTGTTTCCTTCTTGAGTCATAGATAGCATTACTGTTCCGTAGAGCAAATATTTTCGTTTAAATAAGCTTTGAAGAAAAATATTAAACTTTTTTTCAAAACCCTATACTTTTAAAGCGATGTTAAATTTTAAAGTATGTCAGTATTTGAGCAAACGTCAAAATATGTAATCAGTTTTCTTCTCAATCCATTGAGCTGAAATTTTGTCAAATAACATTTGATTTAGTTATTTTAATCTTTTTTAATAAATTGTTATTATTCGAAATAAATATTTCCCAATTTATTTTCCTCACGACAGGTGTGAGATTTCAAGGTCGTTTTAGCTCATGAGAATAAGCGGTGAGAGTCGTCGATTCTATGGTCAGAAACAAAATCCAAATTTTTTTTAAAAAAAAAACCCATATCTCCGTTTGCCGTTAACCAATTATTAATAAGTTTTCTTCAGTAAGTATTTTATTTTGTTCCGAAAATATCTCATTCTCGTACATTTTTTTGCATCATTTTCTGTCTATCCGTTCTCCTTTAACTAAATCCCAAAGTATCCCTCTTAGTATACTGTATGACTATATTTTCCTACATTTTAGAAACACATTTTCTCTTTCTGCTCATTCATCTTTCATTAAATCTTTATGCATTCCCCTTTAACTATTTATAATTACTTTTGTTAATTCAAACGAGAAAATTCGGGTATTCCTCATTTACATGGAAAATTTATTCGATGAAAGAGGAAGATTAAATGAAAAATATCCATGTAAAGATTAAAGTGAATTTCATCAAAAAATAATCTTCCTTGTGCAAGCACTGGAATCCATTCCAATGAGGAGGATAATGTGACCCTTCCCTTTCCCATTCGGTGCTTTAAATGTTCTTCGGTATTTTTAATTCTTGTTTTCTTTGAGAAGCAGTGAAAGGGAAAGATATCGCCTTAAGGATGTGTTTTAATTAAGGCTGTACATTTTTAAACAGCACTTTTTCTCTTGACTGCTTAAAGCGGTGTAAGATTAACTAAGCTATGTACTGCATTATAAACAGAGTCTTTGTGAATTTTCTCTATAGACACTCATGGTTCTCATTCATTTTAAAGCCGGAGAACACTTAACTGTACAATTAAACATTCTGTCGACTTTTAAAATGAAACAACATTTAAGTAATGAAGAGTGCAAGTAGAATAAAAGTTCAACTGTTGGCTTTATTTGCTATTCATTTATGAAAACGCTTTACAAGTTCGGCGGTAGAGCGGAAGCAAAAAAAGTTTTTACATTTTTGGGCGGTTTAACCACACACTGTCTTCAGCACTGGTGAGGCAGAAAAAAGTGCGCTTTTTCGCTGTGTATCCCTTTATATTTTAGGGATTTTCCATAAGAGATGTCATAGAACACGTGGTGCAGAATTAGGGATTGTAGGGAATTTTAACAAAAGACAGGGAGTCTAGTAGGAATTATTTTAGCAAATTTACGGCCGTGGGAAAGCGGATTACACAAATTTTATGAGCACGTGATCTAATAAATAAAAGGATTGTTTGGCATGGGATCAGGAAATGAGATTGAACTCTTTTCTTTTGAATTGGGGGAATGGGATATATTAGAAAATTAAATTATTACTGAGAGAAATTATTAAATTAAAGTTAAATCATTATATATATAATTTTTAGTAATAATATATAATAATTTAGTATAATAGAAAATAATTTTTTACATATATTTTACCATACATGCAATTTTCTTACAATTTTGGCAAAAAAAAATTGGAGATTGAAAAAAAAAAAAAAAAAAAAAAAAAAAACAATTTCTTGAACTACAAATGTGCATTATTCCAACACGACGGTCTTCCGTGAAATAAGGCACGAGTGATTGTCACACTGAGAAGTTACACAAGGCCTATTTGCGACGGCTCTCGTGATTTTAAAATTGGTCAAGTGAAGAGTAAGACACCTCCCACTCCAAACTTCGAAATAAGGATTATAACACTAGACTACTTGAACATAGCCAATCATGAGTTCACAAACATGACCACTCTGCGTGAGAGAGTGAGTCAATGTGAAGTTTAGTGGCGTAAGAGCCAGATATGGCTATGCTGCGCCAAACAAAATTAAACTGTGGTCTAGACGTGAAGTTAAAAAAAAGATAAAAAGTGGTTGACAAGAAGGAGAGTCGAAAATAGAGAAGGATCACTAGGGTATCCCGGGAGTGCGTCACCCGTGTTTACCAAAGACAGTAAACCCCACGGGAAAGAAAACGATCACTAAAGTGCTTCGGGGTCATGATGCCAGTACTTACCTGCAGAAGGCAAGTCCCTGAGGTCCCCCGATACATGACCACTCTGCAATAATGACCTTCTTTGACTATAAAGTGGAGGTCATGGTCCCTTTCTCAAACACACAGGGGTTCACATGTAATTAAATTATGAAAATAATTATTTTAAAAAATGGAAAATAAAATTGGTTGTCAAGAAAAGGGATTTAAAATAGAGGGGGAACGTTAGAGTATCCCCGGAAGAGTCAACCGTGTTTACCAAAGACAGTAAACCCCGAGAGAAAGAAAAATATCTCTAGGGTACCTCATTATCATGATTCCCTTATCTACCTGTAGTAAGTAGGTAACCCTGTGAGAGCTGAAGCTGTAACTGCTAACTTCTACTGTGAAATTTTGTCAAAGCTTCGGGATGCAATTCAAAGGAAACATCAAGACCTATTTTTATCCGAACAAGATTTTAAGCATGATGCAGCTCGATTTACCCAAGAGAAAATTGAAAAGTTTCGATGACAACTACGTCCACATCGCTTGGAGTTATAGTCCAGATATAACTCCAAGCTATTATCGCCTGTTTGTTTCGTTTAAATTGCACTTAGCCGACGCTGAATGTGAGGCACGTAATTGGCTGTGAAAGGTATTTGGAAATTCACGAAGAGATGGGATAAATATCTTAGTTTGACATTTTTTATTGGCTTTTGTAACTTATTTACCTTTGTGTATATGTTCCTCAATATATTAAATAACAAAACAACAGGAGGTAGTCTAACAATTCATAGATAGCTATATTTAATAAATAAAAATTTTTGAGCAGAATTTTATTTTTAAATGACACGTGAGAAAATTGTTGTTTATCTAAGGCAAGAACGTTACATTGTGCAATGTGGTATTTATTTTATCTTGATATTCTGTGATGTATTTTCAGTAAGATACATACACAGGTACGATAAATAATGCTTAAGTACAATGCATCTTTTCTCAGGGAAAATAAACATTAGGTAAGCGAAGCTTGATTGAAAAGTAAAGCTTCCACGGGCTTAATCTTTTTTCAGTTGTAATCCAATTTTCAAAACTCTTGCTCTACCTAAGAACAACATGTGTTCATTACGTAATGCATTCGTTTTCTTTGCTTCCGAGTGTCGTTCGTGTACTGAGAACAGGAGGTGACGACCCACGTGGAGATGAGGTTGAAATAACGAGGCGTCAATGCCTCCGACCTTTCGATTTCACCTCTTTCTAAAGATGAAAAAAGCATCTCTTAAAGGACATCACCTTCATTTCTGAAGAAGAGATGAAAGTTGCTTCCGACAACAGAATTCTTCTCCGACGGGTTTGCCGACTAGTTCCGTGTTGTCGCATATGTAAGGAAATGGATGAGAATTATGACAAAAAGTGAATAATGCACTATATAAGAGACATATGTAACTTTCAGGTACGATAAGAGTTTTAAAAATATAGATATAAATAGAAAAAGACATTACTTAAGACATTACTTTTCAATAAAAAAAAAACCTCATAATTAACTTCATCTCTGTAAAATAGCTTTAAATTCTTTTTCCACTTAAGATCACAAACTTTTTACTTTATCCGTCGAAAAATCCTTGTCTATCTAAAACTATCTTCTGTACATGCGTGAATTTCCCGTTGTTTTCATTTTTCCTCTCACTCGAAAATGAAATTGATAAAATGTAGTTTCCTTTCTCCGAAAAATGTAGAGGGACGAAGAAATGTTTTTTGATTCTTTTAAACGATTAGGTTTCTGTATTCCATCGAGTGAGTGAAAAAAAAAAACAGATTGACAATCTCGGGATCATTATGTTTCCTAAAAGGAGGCCAACGCCCTTAGATTATGCTTTTGAGTTTTATCAATGAGTCTCTCAGCTTATTAAAACTAAGTATTAGCGACCATGCAGGTTGCTAGAAGACGGAATTAGGTTTCTGGGTTCTGCTCTGGCAAACAAACCAATCAGAAAGGTGTTTCGTAAAGTAGAAGAGGGGTGAAGAGTCCGATATTTTAAATGTTAAATATGTTTAACAAAGGGTGATTTTGTTTTAAATATTTATTTCGTTGATAACAATGCCGGATTTTTAAAAATTCCTTTTAATATTAAACTTTTTAAAGGTGCGCTGCTGAGTCATGTATTAATCCTAAGGTAAAAGGAAGACTCTCCGCTACGAAGACATATATCTCTTATCTCTTACATATAGATATGTATCTTTTATAACATAAGTACGTATCCAAAAATATAATATGTTGTACCCAAGTTGACTTCTCCAAGATAAAACACCAATTATCGTTACAAAAGGCATTTTGAAGGTCGGATGTTCATGCATGAAATGCTTATATTTGTATAAAGTATGTAAAGAAAAATACGAAATACCCTAGAATAATTTCAAAAACGTAAATCAGTAGATTATCCAATTCTAGGGAAATTTTCGAATGAAAAGGAAACCGAAGGGTCAACGTTTGAAAAAGAAAAACTGTTTGACGGTTCATTTGTACGTTTTACGTTCTGGTTATCAAAGCGATTGTTGAGTATATTCCAACAGACAAAACGTTGAAGGAGGAAAACAAACATCAACATATTTTTCGACATGTCCAATGAACCCTTCTCTGCACATAGTGAACTATTTTAAAACATTTTAAGCTATGAAATAGTACTAAGATTAGTTAACTAACAAAGGATTATAGCTTCAATTTTCGTGCATATTTTTTTTAACTTTCATCCCTTTAATCCAGATTCGCACATTTCTTTTCGTTTTATTGGTATTCATATATTATAACGATTAAAGCCAATCCCCTCGACCTACTAGTATATATTTTATAATGATCCATCTCTAGCGTTAAAAGTTAATAAAAGGTGGAACTTATGCTAAAGTGAAAAATTATAATGAAAATATATAACATAAGATCTAAACAATAATTATTACAAATTCACCTACCTTGATTTCTTTTAAATCTAAAATCTTAATATAACGATCCCTTATATATTCCTTCAATATTTAATTTGCTTCTTCAAAGCTATATATTTATTAGAAAAAATTAAAATAAGAAGTAAAACTTGAGTTAATCTAATATGTTTTTAAAACTAAAATTTACTAAAAAAAGAAGAAGAAATGCTGCAAATGGTATTTTCCCCTTATCCTCTTACAAAGAATGCTTTTACATATTGCTGAGTAATGATATCTGAAATTGAAATAATCCCGTCGAAATGGTTTTACAAATTAAAGTATCGATTTTTTACCAGCAATTTTGAAACGAAAAGGATTGTTGCTATTGCAAACTATGATGCTCAGAATAGTTTTCGAGCCAAGTCTGATTCTATTAAACATTCGTCATGTAATGGATTAAATTTGTAGGGGGGCTCAAATTTCTCGTTGATATAGCTTGGTCATGGAGAGTGGGACACCAGCTCAGATGTTGACCTCGTCATCTGACCATCGTGGACTCTGTGTCGAGCAGGAAAAGGAAGTTAGGAAACATTCAGCAAACAATAGAAACTTATCCTTTTCGGAATCATTGTAAATTTTCTCGTATTTACTAAAACAAACACAAATTCTTGTTTCATAAGATACTAACTGTAACAAAAAAAAAATAATTTCTAAAAATAGCAGCACCTGATTATTTATTATTTCAGCTTCCGTGTTAACTTCGCTCGCAATATTTTCATGGGTTCAATTCTGAAGAGAACTATTTAAAGAGAATAACACATCGATCAATAACTCCCGAGTCTAACATTGAAAACAACATTTTTTTTTGCAAATTTTTTTTTTATTCATCAACATAACACCTTTTGTTAATCACCTTTTAGGGTGATACAATCGTTCCAACGCTTTTCCAATTTTTTTTTTCCCCCAAAATTTTTTTTTTCTTTTTTTTTTTTTTCCCGCAAGAAATCTTTTTTGTTGCGAGTAAATAGCGATAAACAGCTTTCTGAATCATCGACTCGTTGCTGTTTTTGTTCCATCGAAAGCAATCGCGGCACCCACTTGGAAAAAACCTTTTTCACTTCACTCCAAAAAAACCTTTTTCCTGGTCCGATCGACTTAAAATTTTGACACGTTTCAAGCAAAGGTTAGTACTCTAGAAAGACCTGGTTACTGGTTTACTGCGAGCGCCATCTCTGGGTTAGTCTCCGGAGTTATTGATCGATGTGTTATTTGAATAATAGCTGTTGTTGATATAAAAATCAACGTCACAATAAATATTCTTAACCATTATCAGATAAACGAAGACGACACCTGATCTGGAATCTCAGGCACCAAACTTTCATACCACGTTATGTAAAAAAGTTTTGAGATCCAGTTGAACCTCACATGCAGCAATCCCATTATTCAAATCGAGTTTTTTGGTGGTATCGGTACGAAACTAGGCCATGCTATTGCTTACATTTATCAAGAGTTTGGATTCGAAGATTGATTGCCTGAAAGCTTTTATTTACTTCTCACTCAGAAGTAATACCAGGCTTTTATTACTAGTGACGGACCTCTTAATTCTAAATTACGATCAACTGATGTGGATGACACCTGAACTGGCGCTGTAAGGCGGGCGCCCCCCCCGCCAACACAAGGACTTTGAGTCCCAGTATATTTAACTTTCGTCAACCCAATATACGTCTGATCCGAAATGAAATCAGGAGTCGGACACGTGCTTTGACTGAAATAATGCTGGCCACGAGCTCTACGGCTTGACATTCGGCTTTAGCATCATAGGATTCGAAGAGAACTCAGACTGTTCAGTACGAGCATGCTATCGATAAAAAGTTGCCTCGCAATTACATTAGGTTCGGAAGGTGAGAAATGTTATCCACATTAAATTCAGGAGAAAAACCGAAATTGGCTTTCTCCTTTCAACGAAATATGAGATAACTATTTTTTTTCCCGTTAAGTTCTTGGAAAAGTAGTATTCGAAATGGATATCAATTAGCGTATTTTTCCCAGCCCCAGGTTCCACAGAGAAAATACTTCCTTCCAATCTCTCTCTTTCTCTCTCTAATGCATTTTTATTTTCACATGAAGAATTTTCCAAAATCCAAAAAAAAATAAAAGTTGCTAATGTTAGCAACAAAAAGAAAAAACAGACAATTCTGCCATAAAAAGCAATGATTAAATTAAATATTAAAACAAGTGCAAACAATAAATTATTAAAGTATACAATAATTTCAGTACGGGCTTAGAAATAAAAGCAGATAATAAAATATTAAATTAAATGTATCTTAGCAATGTTGAGCAAATTTAATGTAATTATTATAACTGTAATATATTATGTCAATATTTTGAGCCTAACGCTACGTATTCTTTATTTAATGTCCACGGATTTTACTTGAACCCTTTTTTTCAAAACAAGTATATTAAAAACTATGTGTTTTTGTGTGTGTGCGCAAGTGCAACTTTAATCATACCTTTTTAAATTTTTTAATTACTATACGCCAAAAACTGACGTGACAAGCGTCTGGAATTTTTAATGAACTCCACTTTATAGAGACTCAAGCAGGGTTTACAACACGTTTCAACCCAATATTTTATGTGTAAGAAAATTCAAGAACAATGCCTAGTTGTCCTAGAGGCCATTTCATTAGATTAGTTCTCAGAATCCATACCTCATAATTAGGAACAAGTCGAAAACAGCATAGCAACTATCAAAGTGGGTTGCCATTATAATCGGAGGCTATATGAACATCTTCAGCCATATGATTACAATCAGAGGAGGGGGGGGGGGGGCCATTGCTGTCTGGAAACATTATACACGATTTCTGAGAATAATAATTCAAAATATAACTTTTTATTCGTATTTCTGCTGTGACGATGTAAAGTTCCATAAAAGAATCGTTTCTTTTGGTACATTATGCCGCGTTTAGCGCTTAGGAAATGTCCCGAGAAGACAGAGTGTATATGAAATAGTGTTCAACGAGCTCTTTTTAACACAGTAAATGGGGGAGGGGGATTGAAACTCAAAATAAATGAATTTTACTTTCTGTTTTAGTCAGTTTAATATTAATTTGCACAACGTAATGTTTCTTATACGACGCTTGAATACGCCCTCAGAAACATATTGTTCATCTTCGTTATCATGGACCAGGCTCTCCTTACATTAACACAAGAATTAATAGTTTTTTTACTAAGAAATTTTAACTCAATTATTTTTTTCGAAACAAAACGAATAAAGCTACCAGAGCTTAATACATAAATTAACAAAATACATGCATGGCATAATATAATTATAATTCATAATAATATACACATACTCAAAAATATTACCAAAGTAACAATACATGAATACTCTAATCATTTTTCTTCAATTTTCGTCTTTTTTATATGGGTTCACATTATAATTTAATTTACAGTAAAATTAATGAGAAACATGATAATAAACAAAATGAAATGTCGCAAACTGAACTGACCGCGTTATATTGAATCAGCGTCAATCATAAAGAGCTTGAGGAACACTTAATATTCTTAAATTTGTTTCGTTTATTAATCGTTTGATTCTAAGCGACTAAATTAATTGGCGAGATCGATTCACCCTAATTTTGAACTATATAAAGCACCTTGTTTATCTCCATATTTAATTTTGAACTATCATGGGTTTTTCGCATCTATAGTGAAACAAATTCAAAAGAAAACTCATTCCAGGTTTTCATATAAATATTATATGAACAATGATAGTAAAAAATTAGAGTTTTCTGTCCATACATAAGCTAACAGTCTTAGAAAAAAAATTTAGGATATAATATTTTAAAAAAATTGTTAAAATTCCATAGTTTATTTTGTCCAATGAAACTGAGCATGTAAAGATAATTTAAAATTTCTCTGGGATCCATTTTGATAACATATGAATGTGGTAATTTTTTAATTAATATCGGACAGAATTTCACAACACTTTCATCACTTTGAATTAATAATTGAAATGAAATTCAATAAATGCTTCGTTTGTAAGCTAAGTAAAGATAATTAATTCAGTTAGGTAAAAGAAAATTTGTGTTAAAAAATAATTGGTATTAAATAATAAAATTGGTATAACAAACTGTTTGATAAATTATATTTTTGCATTTTTAATTTATTTAAAATTGCAAAGTTTAAAATTTAAAAGAAAAATTAATTTAAAAACAAATGTTTCAAAGCACATTTTAAGAAAGCAATCGAATCACAATTCAATAAAAGATCTCGAAACGTTTTTTCTCAAATGCAGTATCATCACTTTATATAAGAAAAATAATATAAGTATGTTAAAATGTAACTGCTTTCAACATTTTATCAGTTATTCTTCTACAAAAAAAACTGAATGTTAAATTGCTTCACAGTTTTACTGAAATATATAAATTAAAGATCTTGTTTACATCTCTTAGTTAAATTCTTTGTAAATATGTTCACGTATAATCCAGTTCAGATCAAAAGAAGAATAAACTATTTTTCTAAAGAAAAAAAAAACAGTTTCTGCAAAGAAACAAAAATTATTTCTACATTAATTTTAATGTCAATATAAGTAACACATAGAAAATTAATTTTCTGTGCACCATTTTTTAATAATCTTTTTATCAACAGATAAAAATTTAACCAACTAAACCCAAAATAGGTTTAAATGTATTCTATTTGAGACAGAGGAATGAAAAGGAGGGAAATATGCTTCTAAGAAGTTCTATTTTTTTTTTTTTTCTTTCGCGTCTACGTTTTATTCTAATTTCAAGAAGTGAAAAATCACTTTCGGGAAAACAACACATCATAAATTGTCTGTTGACACGCACAAAAACAATTTTACATGTTACAAAATCAAAATATTTACAAAAAAAATAATAACTTACCTTTCTGTTATGACAAAGCAGCGATTTATGAAAATATAACTCCAAAATCCAAAACACGACAGGCTGCTTTCATTCCTCTATTCGATCACGATACTGTGAAGTTATCACTGTTATCAAACACTCAAGTTATCGCGTTATCTTTCAAAACAAAAAAAAAATTCACTTTATTCGAATATATCTTTGGATCAATTATAAATTCACTGTAAACAAAAAATCGAATAATCAGAAATCGTCTCCCATAAAAGAAAAAAAAAAGCAATTCAACAGTTGATGAGATAAAATCACAAAATAATATAACTGCAATTAATGAATTTTTTTTTTTCTCCTTTTAATTCCAGGTGGCAAACAACAACAATGCACGTAAACGACCGTTCTTTGAACGCGAAATCTTGAGTTCTCGCACAGCGTGAATTCAAAGCTGCGTTCGTGGGCGAATGAAAACAGTCTTTAGAACAGTCAGGCACGCTGTGAGAGGCGCAGTGCATGCCGGTATATTCTCCGACTGGTTTGAGAGGTCACGTGACTCAGAAGAGTGCGTGCGTGACAATCGTGGGCGCCTGATCCGCGTTTTGTTTTCTCTGCGTCTGCGCGCGTGGTAGAAATTTGTCAATTCCAAAAAGTTTTTCCAAACAAATTGTGCTTTTCACACCTTTCCCAGGAATTTTATCTTTTTTAGAAAGTTTCCTGGAGATTTTTAGGCAAACAGTATTTTTTATTATTCTATTAAAAACTGTAAATATCATCTTACTCAACATTTTTATTAATTAATATAGTTTCGTTTTCAACAATGGAGACATATTTTTTAATTTCATATATCGCAACAGTTTTTTTCATCGATTTCAATTAGCTTTCATAAATCGTTTGCGAGTTTTTGAACTTAAAAAGAAGTTAAATAAGTGAAAGTGTTATTCCAACTGTTGCAATGTGAAAACATATATACATCCGTGAAGCTTCTGAAAGAAGTAGTAACTTTCTTACATTCTAATAAAACTTTAAATTATTTTGATCACAATACAAGTTTTCGTAAATTCATATAGTTTTGTTTTTAATAATGGTAACGTTTCTTTTAAATAATTTTATTTCTCGATATAGTTTTTTTTTAATCGATTTAATTCCTTTTTCTTAAATAATTTGAGAATTATTAAAATTTTAAAAGTTTAATGTTTTAAATTGTTATTGTATCTCATTTGAAATTGTTTACTATAAATAAATCTTGCATTAATAAATGAAGTTTTTTAGGAAACTAAATTTTTTTATATGCTAACCTATTATTTAACAATTCTATTTTTCATCTTTTTTTTTAGTATTATTTTAATGACTACTTGCTTGTTTCTAATATTAAACATTTCATTCTATTATTTTTCTTCAATTTGGAAATCTTGAATTTGATAACAAATAATAATAATAATTAGTTTATAAAAGACTTGGTAATCCAATACATTTATAGATTAAAATTCATCAAATTCTTTTTGATAAATTTAATTTGAATATAATTTCGTTACTTGTATAAAATTCCGTTGAAAATGAAAATTGTCACATTTTCAGTTGAACTTACATTAACCATTTCGGTGCCCAAAATTTTCCAATGCTCTCCAAGCTAGCTACGTGTACATTGATACGTGTACATCGTGGTTCCAACACTGTGAATTTGACGGCACAATTATTCTTATGCATATCAAATTAAATGATGGAGCGCAGTTCCCCAGTGCGTTTTATTATGCAATTTCGCCGATCTCCACATTCAGATCTACAAAGTTATAACGGTGGTTAACTTTAAAATGTTTTAATTAAAACAGTAGATAATAATTGCTAACAGAGCTCTAGTTTAAATATGTCTAAGCAATGTTATATTAAATCACATCGAGAAGTATCATGTTGTAATCACATAGCAAAAATTGTACACTTTCCTCTATCGATGTAATGTCACATCGTTTAGTGACATTATTAGTTCTTGGTAGAATATCCTATTGTTTGGCCGCACTTTCCATTTTTGTCGAAACATTGCATTGTTTGGCGATATTCTTCAGGTTTGGCAAAAATTGTCGATGGAATTTTACATGAGAATACATTTTTTTTCCATTTTCAAAAGACATTTTTTGTTAAATTCCTTTTTTAAATAGGAAATATAATTAATTAGCTATGTATATGAGTACCTCAAAAGTTCATTTGACGCTTTAAATCTTGGCGAAATTTTGTAATAGTTTTTATATACCCTGTCAGTAGTTGCTAAGAGCATCTCAATTTAACACAAACTTTCGGTTTCACGTCAAAAGGTAACCAGCTATGTACAAGGAGAAATATAGCTATATCAAGTATATATCTGGAAATATAGGAGAAATATAGCTATATCAAGTCCAGAAACTTTGTATTAACTCTTAAGGTTCGGAATTAGTTATCATAATATGTACCAATAGATTGAGGGTATGTGCTTAAATCATAATAGAGCATTCATAAAAAAAAATTAAAACTCGTGAACCTGGATTTAAAAAAAAAAAGAAAGTTTAAAAAAAGTTATTGAAAATTGAAATAACAATATTTTATTACTGAATGAATTTTTATAATCTTTCGTACAGTGATTTTTTTAAAACAGAACCCTAGGTTTAGTGAAGAGTTTTGAAACAATTTCATGGTGTTTCTTCATTTTATTTACATACTTATGTGTACAGAATGCGACTACTGTTCGAGATCTTATTTCGAAGTTTGGAGAAGGAAGGACTAGATCAAGTGTCTTCCTCGTCACTTGACCGAGGTTCAAAATTACTAAGTCCGTTGCCGATAGCCCTCGTACTGCTTCCAGTGAGACGTTAATAATACCAACCAAACTATATTGCTGGTTAATTCAATTTACGGCTTGCACCCTTGCGATCTTTTTCTTTACCATAGGAGTGAACAGTTTCTGGTAAACATGGGTAACGCCCTCCCCCTAGAATACTCTAGGGATCCTCTTTTTTTCAACTCCTCTTCTTGTTAACCGATTTCTATCTTTTTCCACAATTTTTCATCATTTCATAGTTACACCTTATTAGGCGCAGCATAGCCATTTCTTGCACCATCAAACTTTACCATCACTCACTCAATCTATAACTTCCTGAGACCAAACAAATCAACAATAAAAGCTGTCATTTACAAGATTTTATACATAATGATCAACTAATATGCAAAATCGTAACATCTCTGTAATTTCTTAGTAATAATTAAAACTTTGCGATACCTCTCGTATAAGCATTAATTTAACCCCACCCCCCCTTCAAAGGTTGTCTGGCGACAATTTGCTATAATCATTGGTATTTTTTCGAGGAAGGAGGAGATAGAAACTTACCTACGAACTTAAACTTATCTCTAAAGTATGTAAGAGATAACAGGCATGACTCCGCAGTGGAGCCTTTCAAATGTTCAGGTTTAAATATATAACATCGGAGCTCTGGATTTACATTATGATTTTGGAAATAAAAACTCATTTCAAATGTATTAAAACATTTTTTTAAATAAGTTCTGCTACTTTTTACAATTTAACAGTGTTACTGAAACGACCCAGAAACCTCATTATTCTTCGAATTGAAATTGATCCGAAACCATTTTCATGTTTGAATTCGTAAATGAATTCATGCAAATGAGTTCAAACAAATTTCTGTTTAATTAAAAATCGAATTGAAATCTAATGAATAAACTAGAAGAAAATCGACGCTAAGAAATCAAAATAGAAACATGCTAAAGCAAAATACTCCAAATTAAGAGTAGTTTTAAAAAAAAGTTATAAACAAGATTGTAACTCCCAATGACGAGAATTGATTTATTTGCCCTGAAAAACATCAGCGAGATTTTTTAATCTCCTGATTAACTTTTTTTTTTAAAAATAAAACTATTAAGTTTCTATCTAAATAAATGTTTTGAATAAAATGGTAAAAAATAAGGAAAAAAGATAATTTAGAGAAAATCTTACATTTAATCCTCTTATACATATTACTTTTATTTTGGAGTGGTTTGAAAGAATTCATTTCCAGACTCTACAATTACAGAAGATTTACAGGCAAGCTAAGGAATTCAAAGTTACAGTCAAGTGACAGCTATACAAACTAGTGTCACATTTTCCTCACTATCTTATATAATTACTTTAAGTCGCAAATCCATTTAACGTGCACCAGTCTTTATTATTTATCACAATAGTTTTAACTGACACCAGGACTTATACTTACGACTCAAAATTCGCAACTTTCCCCACTGCACAACTGTGGTCTTATTCTACCATAAAATAGCTCGATTCCTGATTCTTCTAAAGACCTGTAGTGTAGCAGAGATGATGCTGTCGAGATTTCATGCCTTCTCATAAGGAGAACAAGGAAATAAGAAGAACAGGGTGCCAGCTTAGGCGTCATCCTCGTCACTTATCTGAGGGTCAAAATAATAAGGTCCCTCGCAAATAGGCTTCGGGATGTTTGTAAATGATTGACTGATTAAAACAATCAATGAATTTACCACACAATGATAAGTGAATGAAAAATGAAATTTTTATATAAGCAGCTGTATTTTCCTGTGTAATTTCTTATTCATATATCATCTAGCATGAGACACTCTTGTTGAAGCTGTCTTAAATTCAAGTTTCATGGTTCTATTGTTCATTTCTGTCTTTTTCTATTCTCTTCTCAGCTATGTTTAATATAATATTTAAAGTGAATATTAAAATATCGGCTAAAAAAATTTAATTTTCTTATCTGTAAAAGGTGCACGGATTTTACCTTATAACTTCCTGTTAAAGTTTAGCACGATAGGGAAAACTTTGTCCGGCCGAAACATTTCCTGTTAAGACTTCCAAAATGAAGAGGGGGAAAACCCTGCACTTCCGAACATCTATGCAAGGGTTACTATCTTCTTAAGAAGTTAATTAAATTTTTAAGACATAAAAAAAAATCACCGTTAGCTGATAAGAACGCCGAATTGGCGAAAACATCGTACAATAAAGAGATCACGAAAAGTTTAAGCCTTCCAATACTCGTGTGTATGTTGTGTTTTGCTCCAAGTTTAGGCTTGTAACTTTTTTGCACTCAAACATTTTGCATATGAGTTTTTTTTTTTTTTTTCAAAAAATATTTAAAAAAGGAATATATTTGGATAATTCAGAATTTATAAAGAGTCCTTTGTTCTAATATTAAGAGGCTAATATCTTTTATAAACTTATTATGTTTCTTTTAATTTTGTCAAGTTTACATAATTTAATTATATTTCAGTAAATTAAGGCATTTTTTTAAAAAAATTATCACCGTATGTCTAATTTTAATCCTGTGTTTGTGTGAACTCTCACTTCCTCGCGCGCGAGCGTGATCTTCATCTATTTCCCTTTCACTCTACAGATAAATTCCACTTTTAAAAAAGTGTTCTTTTTGTTGATGATTTTAAGTTTCACTTCAAATTTTAAGGTAACCGAGATACCTTGAACAAGAAAATATGAGCTTTTTTTATGCGAATTTTTACTGTTTGTTTTGTGTATGAGTTTATGTAAAAAGAAAATCCAATTTATAGACATAAGTAATTATGTATGAACAATTAAAATCAATTGTTGTATATATATATATATATATATATATATATATATAAACTTATGTACGCTCTTTCACACAGGTATACATTTTATAAGAATTCAACTACCTTTATAACTTTAAAAACTTGTAGAATGCTTATGAATATAACATTCTTTAATCTGAACTTAATTACATAATTTCAAAATTTGAGTTTAATAAAATTTTTAAAAACTTCAGAATAAATGATTCTAATTTCCTATTATTTTTATGCAAATAATGTACCGTACCTGAAATTTGTGAGTTTTTGTTGTAAAAATTAAGTTTACTGTATAAGAAACAGCATCATTTTATAATGTGAAAAAATATAAGAACTATATGGATACAGTAGATATTATGGAAATTATACCATAGAAATCCTGAAAAACACGTTTTGAGAGAAATGCGAATGAAAATTTTTTTTCTGTGTGGTGTGACATGCGTGTTTACAATTATTAAATTCAATATTCAAGCGTTCTGTTTATCGAATAATAGATATTCATAAATAATATATCAACGGATTCCGCGAAGCGTTCTCTATATTTTAACAGCGAAATTAAAACGTGTAAAATGTGAAGTGTTTTTGTGTCTCAGTTACCTTTTAAACTGAGAAGGCATAAAATTTCTTTGCAACCACATGAGGGTGAAGATCTTACAACGTCGAAATACACCACGATGCCTAATAAATGAATATCTTTTATAATACAAAACCTTATTTTGGGAGAAAGTGAAACAATAGATTTGAAGTCCCGAGCAAAATAAAGACTGAACAGTAAATTAAAAAAAAAGATGTTGATTGATTGTTTGTTTGTTATAAATTTGCACTTAGAAGCAACACGAGAGTTATTGGTGACGAGGACATCATCAAAGCGATCTCCTGATTCTCCAAATTTCCTCATCATGCCAACTCCAGAAGCTAGAAAAATTTGATATTCATACGTTGCTCTACACGACGGATCTTTAACAGAATCACGACTCAGCGGAAACAACACCAGCCATGAGCGCTTGACTATAACCACTCAACTACCAATGCCACAAAAATAAAAAGTGTTCCAATATTTATAGTAGCATGAGAAGAGGTTTATTTTCTCATTCGTGCTTGCCCCCCATAGCCTAGACGTCATATCGCGGATTCGAGGGCCGGCGTTGTTTTCGTCGAGCCGTAGGTTCGAATCCTGATGCCAATAAAGACCACCGTATAGAACAAATGGTGCATGTTAAATCTGACTGAAGTTCCTATTTCTTCCACTGTCATGGTGTAGAAATTTAAAGAGAAAATACAAGCTCAGATATCAGCCTTATGCGTTTTAACCGAGGTTCAAAATTATGAGATTCGTCCCCAATAGTCCTCGTGCTGTTCCTCAGTGGAACGTAAAAAAACAATCACATTCCCGATTATCTGTATGTTCAGGATGTGGCTTGTGTATGCGACGCTAATAAACAAGCAGTCAGTTGTAAATTCAGAGATTCATTGTTATATCACTATATCGGACGGATGAAAAGTAGTTCACAAAATTTTATCTTCAGCTGGAAAAGACAAGGAACCCTTGCCCTTTTCGTAATCAAAGAATTTTAAATAAAATATTTTTGGAGCGTGTGAGAAAATCTAAAGAACGGAATTTTCCCAGGGTTGAATATGAAATTGCAATATTTCACCCAGAAATCTTTATTTTCTTGCAAAATCAAAAAATGAAATAAATTCTCTTAAGTATTTATATGCGTTATACCTAAAAAGGATGTAATAAATTTTTGTTTTAGTAAATGAAACCTATGGAGACAGTACGAGCGAGTAGTACAAGTATATGATCTTAGAATTTTCGAGAAGTGTTGACAATATCAATAGCACAATGACAGGAAATCAGTTTAGAATTTATTTGATTTATGTCTTTATTCAAATAACAATCGGACGACCCACCTACGATTTTCAGTGAATTCAATCTACCTGTGAAAAGGAAATTGTGAATTTATTTCCTAAAAGTGCATCTGAAATTTGAAAGTGAATTAAGAGGTGTGGTTTTTGGGAATAATATTTATAAGTGAATATGCATTATTTATTACAATAGACATCATACTGCATCGGTACGGAAATGTGTCAATATGTGATTATCATACTTGACAGTAAAATTTACTTGGCTACTTTCTTTGGCAACTAAATACGATGTTAGTTGCATTAATTTCACGCTTTTCATCAAAGAACAAATTTCAGGCGTAATTAAGAAAATTGCTGAATTATTTTTAGTATTTAAAAGGCTGTAATGGACTTAAATAAAATATATATATAAAAGTAAGTACTTTTTAATCTTCGGCATTAGTTATTGTCGTCACTTTCAGCTGAAATTTTTTTACACTGGAATCAGACTGGTACGAAATCTCTAACTTCAGTTGCGCAGAAATCCTGTCCTTTCGCTACTTCTTAGACAACAGAACCAGAAGAGAATTCCTCCTCAGGAAACTTTATCCGGAAACCGAGATAGAAAGTAACTCGCTATTGGACCTATTATTAGGTACTTTTACTCTTGTGGTTGTTAGTTGCGACTAACCGGAGATCAGCACAGCCCCTATATTAGGAAGAGTTAGTTGAGGTACTTTCTGAACGTTACTTCGAGAAGGTTGTTTTTACAGCCATTTATTTTAATGATAACATATCCTATTACTTCATAAAACATTTTGAACGTTTCCAATGGCGTCATCTATCTATAGTTGATATGGCGGGTCTATTTGACGCATGCGCCCTGGCCGTTTATATCACTAGTCTTAATTTATGAGTGGGGTATATTTTTTCGATACATCGTCCACTTTTTGGAATTTAATTCAACCATTAGGTGCCATATAATGTTCAAGTATTTGGTCATCACTTTGGCGTTGGAAGTTTTTTCCTCTTTTTTGATGGAAGCTTTGACGCCTCACAACTTAGGCGAAGGTCGTTTGGCCCTGATGACGGAAGGGATTCGAACACCCTATCTTCGGATTCGAAAAATTATTATTAAGGATGTACCTGTAGCGCAATTAGCTATGTGTCAGCCAACCGAACCAGAAAATAATTTTCTCCCAGGCATGTTATTAGGCGATTTTACTTCTGTCGATGTTAATTGCGATTTACGGGAAAGGGTTTTCGTAAACCTATCATTCGATATATTACCTTCTCATGTTTTAATTGGAATACAAAAGAAAATAGCAGAAGTGACCTTCTTAAAATAGGGATATTGTGTAAACTCCTGTCTACCATGAAAATTGGTACAATATCTTCATTGTGAATCTGAGGCCATATAAATTTACCTAACCATATTACCATATGAATCTAACCATATTTACCATCATATGAATCTAACCGGATACTTCATATATTCATCCGTATATGAATCTGAATGAGGTACGTAGTTTCCTGACATTTTTTTTTTTTTTAATTTTATTTCGCCATATCTTTCAGCTCTTGTATACGGCAACCAGTGATCCAATCCACGGTACTATAAAGGTGGTTAACTTTGAAATGTTTGAATTTCACAACTTTTAACTCTCCAGTTTTATAAGCTTTCTACGAGTCCGAGGAAATGGCAAATCTTTCTTCAAAATTTTCTTTCATTGCTTGGAAACGGGTAATCGTCATTCTATCAGAAACCCTAACAATAAATACTCTCTTGCAGCAATGTTTAGCGATACGAAAGCCACTGCTTATCCGGTTTTAAGAGTAATGACATATCATATCTGTTAGCTCGCATTTTTTGACGCCAGGATCACATAGCTTTGAAAATACTTTACTTCATTCTATTCTGTGTTGTATGTTTAAGTGTATATACATATGCAGGTTCAAATTCTTATAATTTTTTTCCAAAAAGTAAAGAAAAAATATTTAAAATTATTGGCTAAATATTGCATTGTTTGTCGAAAATGATCGACCTGATTTTACACTAGCGCAAAAATAAATACTACATCCACAAAAACGTTTCTGACACGCAAGAGAAATAAAAAAGGCTTATTTCATAAAATTTAATTTAGATTATTTCTTTCCCTTTATTTCAAAGAATACAAATAACATTTTTTAATCTATCGGAATCAGTTATCATACAAAAAGCTATTGAATAATATTTTTGCAAAAATATTTATTGTTAATTAAACAATCATTATAGTAAAGATTAGCAGTAAGCAGAACTTAATGACTCTAACAATAGCTTGTGTATCAGAGATTCGATATTCTTTCCCAAATGATTAGATAATGAAATTAATTTTATGTTATGGGGCCAATTACCAATTTAAGCACAAGAAAAAGTCTGGGTCCAGAAAATGGGACCAAAGATAAATGAAAAATATAAATCATTGTTATCAAGAAATTATATATATAATGAAAATTAATTAATAAATGAAAAGTCTTAACAATATAAAATAAAACTTAATGATAATTCCATACTATAAATTAGCCAAAAAAGTAACATCAAAGTTTTAAAGGTTAAATAATTTTTAATATACCAACTTTCCCTCTTTGCTTTATTGCATAAATACATGGATTTCGTCGTAAAATTATAGGAAATATGAGTACATGAACAAATTAAAAGTAATACATAATGAAGAAACATACCCGTGAACCTAATAGCCAGTATACTAGACAGACAGCCACACAAAAACGAAACAGTAGAGCAAAAAATGTAATAAAGTTGCGCAGAACATAGATGCTTTGAAGTGCCCTCCCCTCACAAAATTCAAGGGGTACCTCCTAATATGTATTGCCTAGCGAAGGAGTCAATATCTATTTTATATTACCTCCTTTTGCCCAGCGAATTACAGTAACTAGACGTAAACTGAACTTAAGCAATCATCGGAAGTCTCCTAAAAATACTCAGCCATACGTCATATGATTGCAAAAGTATTGCTGGTGCAGCTTTTTGGGAGCGAACTGACCTTTTGATCATATTCCTTATATGTTCGATGGGAGTCATGTCTGGTGATCTAAATAGCGAAATCATTCACTGGAATGTTTATCAAACCAATTGTGAATGATTTTAGATGGGTGACATGACACTTTGTCAACCTGTAAAATGTCATCATTGTTTTGGAGCATGAAGTCTATGAATGGCTGTAAATGATCCCCAAGTACAAAAATATAACTATTTGTAGTCAATGATTGGTTCAGTTTGACTATAAGATACATTCTATGTCACGTAAAGACATCATACACATTATGGAGCCTCGACTAGCTTGCACAGTGCCTTGTTGACTACTTGGGTCCATAGTTTCATAGGTTCTGTGCCACACTCGAACCCTACAATCAGCTCTTACTAACTGAATTCGTAACTCACCTGAGTCCATCAAAGGTTCAACTGATATGTTCACGATCCCTCTGGAAGTGCTGCATACTTAGGCGTGCTGTTAGTAAGGGCACCTGAGTTAGTTTTCTGCTACAATATTCCATTAACGTCAAATTTCGCTGCACTGTCCTCACGGACGCGTTTGTGGTACTATGTTGTTGGTTAACGGAAAACTTGAGTAAAAAATACCCTTTATCTCTTACAGACCCTTTATCTCTTGGTAAGCCTTTCAAAACCATTTTAAACGGTCTTCCAGAGATTGTCAGGATCATGTAGAATTCACGGATTTTTTTTTCTTGAAGAAAGTAATTATTTCTCTATGATTATGAAGTGTTTCATGATGCTGCTTGATACAGTCACTGACTAGTTTAGATACGGTATTCTTTAAGAACGTGTTAATTTCTTGAAGAATTATATTGTTGTCTTGTGTTAGCTCTAACATTATTGGTTGAATTTTGGAGGTAGGAATGGACGGGGAGTCATCCTCTGGTTGGTCAAGGACTGGCTCAGGGTCGTAACATTTCGGTGGGTGATTGAAATTACTCAATATCAAGACTTTAATTTTCCAGTTTAGAAGCGTTATTTTTGGATGGTATAGGTAGGGATGGAAACTCTAGTGATGAAAAGCTGGGGCTTTTTGAATGGGGTTTTTTTTTTTTTTTTTTTTTTTTTTTGCATTATCGCTCATATTTTCTAATGGGGTATTCATGGGTTCCTTAATCATTTTGTGAATTTCGCACTGAGAAACTGAGCACAGAGAAAGACTGAATATTTCATCTTCAAGGGTTCTCTTCTCTTATTCCAGAACTTGCTGATGATATCTGTACTTTGAGATTTGAACAGCGTTGCTCGAGTTCATAAGTCTGAACTTGCTTTCTGTAAAAAATATTTTTCTCTCAGCGACCTTGACTTATTTGGTTAAATCAGAAACTCTAATGCATTTCTCTGCAGGAAAAAGGGAGACATCTCCCACATCCATTCTTTTGGTTGCTTTGATTGATTGATTGATTTTTAACGCCACACTGAGAAGCAACACGAGGGTCTTAGGCGACGGACCTCGTAATTTAGAACCTCGATCAAAGAACGAAGACAAATCTTGAGTTGTCCTTTCCTTCTCCTAAC
Source organism: Nephila pilipes (assembly GCA_019974015.1). Classification (NCBI taxonomy): domain Eukaryota; kingdom Metazoa; phylum Arthropoda; class Arachnida; order Araneae; family Nephilidae; genus Nephila; species Nephila pilipes. Next base: position 125,262 of record BMAW01080714.1, read on the forward strand.
TTCCACACCTTTAGGGAGACTTGGAACTTGATAGAATTAATGTGTATCAGACCCAAAGCGAAAGGTGTAAGGCGGGTTTTTTAGTGGCATCAGGATTCAAAGTCACTAGCCAATCCACAAACAACTTTGAAGTAAAGCAACAAAATAAATACTTTTAAATTTGGTTGGGATTTCCTGTTCTGGTATGATATTTTGTCTGTGCATGCTATTACGACGGGCAGCCATGCCAACCACCTCTCGAATTCCCCTCTGTATATATATATATATATATAATCAAAAGTCAAAACGTTATGACCAAACCTACATTTTGCAATGAACTCGCCGGGATGACGTGGAAGGCACGTGATCAGGTGGAAGTAGTATTTAACTACTGCTGGAGAGTCTGAAGAATCATTCTTTCACTTACTTCTGTGTGTGATGGGAAAGGATGCGGATCTAAACGACTTTGATCGAGGACAGATTGTAATGGCTCGAAGGCTCGGAACAAGTATTTCCGAAATTGCACGACTCATGGGTTGTTCGCGATCTACAGTTGTCAGTACTTATGCAAAGAAGATGAATTACGGTGAAACCAGCAGTAGACGACATGGTGTTGGACGTCCACACGCTATCAAAGAAAAAGGTCGTCGGGGACTGTCTCGCATGGTGAAGCAAAACCGGAGTCAGACAGTGGCTCCTCATACAGCCCAATATAATGCAGGGCCAAGTAGAATAGTATCGGATCACACTGTTCAGCAGACACTGTTGGATATGGGGCTACGCAGCTAACGTCCTACTCATGTGCCTTTGCTGACCAAGCGTCATCACCAACTGCGCGTGCGCTGGGCCTAGGAACATCGTGACTGGTCCATGGATCTGTGGGAGAGAGTTGCCTGGTCAGATGAATCACGGTTTGTCATTCATCACGCCGATGGCCGTGTCAGGATACGCCGTCTTCCAGGCGAACAGTTGCTCCCTCAATGTACAGTAGGTCATACACAGGCCACTAGTGGCGGTATTATGCTTTGGAGGACGTTCTTGGGCATCTCTGAGACCCGTGGTTGTGGTAGAGCAGACCATGAATGCTACAGGGTATCTGAACATCATTGCGGACCAGTTGCACCCTTACATGGCCTCTGTTTTTCCAGCTGGAAATGGAATGTTCCAACAGGACAACGCCCAGTGTCACAAGGCTAAAATTGTGTTGGAGTGGTTCCAGGAACATGATGCTGAATTCCAGTTAATGTCCTGGCCGCCTAACTCACCGGATCTCAATCCGATAGAACATATTTGGATGTCATGGGACGGCATCTCAGAGTACAAAGACCACCAATTCGCAATATCTCGGATTTGCGTGACCGTTGCTTAAATATCTGGTACAATCTGTCTCCTGTCATCTACCAAGGACTTGTGGCATCCATGCCAAGGAGGGTTGAAGCTGTGTTGCGCGTCAAAGTGGGCCAACTCGTTATTGACAGGTGGTCATAATGTTTTGGCTCTTGAGTGTATATATATATACACATATATACATATATAGGTATATATACTCGTATATATATATATATATATATATATATATATATATATATATATATATAATTATCAATGTTAATTAGGCATAATGTTAAATTATACAAAATAAATTATAAATTATAACCACTAAAACCAAATTTAATAAAAAAAACAACAACAAAATTAAAATGCTACATAAATTATCATATTTCACTAACTGAAATGATATGATAATATATTTTCAATAAATGATATTTCACTAATTGAAATGATATGATTATATCATTTTCAATAAATGATATTTCACTAATTGAAATGATATGATAATATCATTTTCAATCAATGATATTTCACTAATTGAAAAAATTAGTGAAATATGAAACTAACCAAAAAAGTTTTACTATAAAGGTAATTTATTAAAATATACAATACAATTATATATACAATAAATATAACTTATTTATACATAACTAAATTACCTTACATATATTTATAGTTTTAAATAATGTGTGTAAAAATGATAATTTATGCATAATTTTTCTTTATGATTTATGTTTCTTCCATATTTTACCTTGTTTCATTATAGATCTTTCATACTTTCTTTTATATAAAGGGGAAAAGTTGAGGATAATACTTTATATATGGAAAAAATAGATTCATTCAAACAGAAGTGAGTAGTATTTTAAACTAGGATTTTTCTATAGAATATCGAAGTCGGTATGAAATATTGACTCTAGAACATTTTTCATTCTGTAAAAATAGGGTCAGTTTAGATCTTATTTGTTTAACACTGAGTAACGATACCCTTAAGCTGTGATTTTTAAAACAAATAATAGGCAGCCATTTTCTCTCAAGATCCCTAAGCCATTTCTACTGAATTTGTCTTTCCTTTTTCTTAATAAACTAAGAGAAGAAAATACTCCAAACAACTTTTATACTGAATGGTAATCGATATAACACCGCATTCCTTTTATTATGCTTTTCATTCGAAGACCAAACTTTTATTTGATGTTAAATTTGTAGAAATGTCAAATATTTAATATTCCCCCTGTAGCTCCGGATTTACACGAGGGCAGTTCATGAAGTCCCCGCGTTAGGTAACTCACTGCCAGAAAAACCTAGGGATTTTTTTTCCTTCATTTTCTTAGAACGTATGATGCTCTTCGCATCCCCCCCCTCAAAAAAAATCGTCGGCTTCCTTTTTTCGGACGTCTTCGCCTTCATTTGAGCAGATTTATTGGAAGCAATTCATTAATTTGAATGTTGCTTGTTTTTCGGTATGGATCCAAGTCTCATCGATGGTGACAAATCGACTCAGAATGGCGACGACAACTCGACGTGGTATCAGTTAAACCAACCTATAAATTATTATGGCATTTGTTTTAGATCCATTTAATAAATGGCAGCCCACAATGGCCCGTTATTTTGCCTTAAAAATGCCACATGCCATCAAAAATAGGTACTTTTTGAACTTCTCTCATATGTATGTGTAAAACAAATTGGTAACAATAACAATCATTGAAAAAAAAAAATTTCAAAAGTGTTATATGAATTTGGTAATATTAAATATAAGATAAATATTTGAAAAGAAATTTTAAAAAATTACTTTCAGTAGAAGAATGCATTTTTATTCTCTGGAATGACAGATAAATGTTTAAGTCATTACTTATTTCCGTAAATGTATTTTAAGCCTATCATAAATACACAATAATATAGGGAAGCTCTGTATATTTTAAGGCTTACAAGTTCTCCCAGTTCGACCAATGTACATTGCCAATTATGTGATGATGCATCTGCAGCTGTCATCCACAGACGCCGATTCGGTGTTGCGTAGGAAAAGCACTAATTTGAACTATTTAATCACTGCGCAATAATGATGTTAAAATTTACTTCATTAGAATTAATATTTATATCATTTCAGAACTTCTCAAAGGCTCATTATGTTTGAATATGTAAATAGAAGTTATAAACTATATTTAAGTAACTTTAAGCAAAATTAAAGGATACTTTTTTTTAATAATTTCAGCAAAACGAACGAAAGATTGCAAATTACATTTAACGCATTAAATGAATCTTTCAATTTATATATTCATATGTATAGCTTTTTCTAACGAAATGTAAATTTTCTGAGAAACTACAAAAATAGACTAATTAATTCAAAGATTATTTAGTAAAATATATTTACTATCTTACATGCATTACACCAGTTCTTATCAAGAGTTTACAGTCATAGATTCATTTCTGCTGTCGAAAGTTTTAAAATTGCGTATAATCTTGAGTTAGACTCGTTCAATCCTGGTTTGAGACCTCAATACACTGATTAGCCATCATGCAGTCGGGATGATGCAAGTTAAATCTGTTGAATTTCAAAATACATTTGCTTGATGAGAGTGGAAGTTTAGAGAATGGGGTACCAGCTATGGTGTCAACTTCATAACTTAATCGTGGTTCAAAATTATGAAGTCTATTGTCAGTTGTCCTCATATTGCTTCTTAGAACCATGTTATAACCTATGAATCCTCTCACGGCAAATTCGACTGCAAGCCTTACAATTACATTTGTGTTTTGATATCCACTGCACCTGGAAAAAGCACAATAGATATCTAGTAGATCTTTTTCATTGCGCAATGAATATCTATGGGAGTATATGTTGTATGGAAAGTACCAAACCTTAACTCTCCTTCGTGGTACATATATATATACACCATTTAGCGTTAATATTAGTCGTTGTCTGGTATAATCAAATGTTACGGAAAAGGTTCTGGATTGATTTATATTGAAAACTTGACGAATTAAAACAATGAGCTAAATATGTACCCATAAACTAATCTAATAAAGTAAGAAAAAAATGAATCCTGTGATATACGAAATCAAAATACCTGATATTAGCCACAAAAGGGGCTATTGTTTTCTATACCTTATAAACGTCGTACCTAACCACTTTTCAAAAAAATATTTTGTTTTTGCGTATATTTTCATGTCTGCTTCCACCAGTAACGAACTTAATTTATAAAAATATGCTATAATAAATTTCAACTAAATATTTTACTGGATTGAAATAAAATATATGCAATATATGTCTGATACCTGTTTTCATCCCTTATGAATTCAATTTTCAAATATATGTCGAAATAAATCTCCCCCAATTTTTCTTATTGGATTGAAGTGAAACAAGTATAAAAATAAAATATTTTATTTGATTATCTATTTATGTATTACCTTAAATCATATGAAGCTGGAATCAAGATATGACTGAAAATAAATAGCATTATTCAGAATATAAATCTGTGATGCAGTCCCCCCCCCCCGCTTTTTTCTCTCAAGAATATCAAACTACGTCTTTTTAGTTTGGCTTCCTTCTTGGAATGTTAGGGTCTTGGGGTCAAATGATTTTAATATTGATTTTATTTTATAAGTCACCCAAGGGACTACTCTTTTAGGTGGATCACTTTTGGCGTACAATATCACTTTTTAATTTTCTATTTTCTGCTTCATTTTTCATTATATTTAGCTTAAATATATTCAACTTAAAAATTTATCATTTGCATTAATTATAACATCGGAAAAGTTTACTATTTTCCATTTTTCGATATTTCATCGTTTACTTTAATTCTTATTTTTAAATGAGTAATTTAATAATCATTATAAAAACAAGCGCATCTTGGGTGGCTACGTCTGTTCTTTGCAAAACTTTGTCTAGAAGTTTTCGTTTATATTGCATGAAGTATAAGTTTTTGTTTATAATAATAATAAATTCAATCCTCTCTTGTGAAATTGAAACATCAAATTAAAATGCTCAATCACAAATAACTAATGACGACACAGCGGCTGAAAACGATAAGAGTGAAAACATCTGATATCTGGCCCTGCGGGTTATTCTTTTTCAGTTCAGTTGACTAAGGCACCGACCGCAATGATAAGACAGGCAAGATTTTTGGTGACACAAATCGGTAGTTGGAAACTGACCCCATTCACCCAAGATCAATTGACCCTACCCTCCTCCAAAGGGGATTCAACATCTTCCAAAAATGATACAGCAACGAAACACTAGGTGGCTTCATATTCTAGCCAAGAGCTACTGGTTAAATGTTCTCGCACGACAAAATGCCTCATGAATCTTAGACTTTTAAGTCGCGTAAACTGTTACGGTGCATGACGTAATATGCGTTAGACTCGTGATATAAACTGTTACGGTGCATGCGTCAAAAAGACCTGCCATCTCAACTAGAGACGGCCTATTACGTCAACGTAAATTTCAAATGATACTCAATATAATAACAGGGTATGTATATCAATAATAGTAATAGCTGGAAAAGAAACCTTCTCAAAAAATCACACAGGAAGTCCTTCAGTAATTAGAAAAGATATTCCTCACAGGATATGGGTGTGCGACGACCCTCTCCTTCACATTGCAACTAACAACGACAAGAGTAGAATAGCATAAGAACTGACCCTGAAAGGAATTGCTTTCGACCCAGTCGACGAAAACTGTGCTCATACTAACCGGACAAGTTTTCTGCGGTGCCAAAGATACTCAGATCAAATGTTACTCAAATTCACCAGGGGCGACCGACATTTGCAGATGGATGAACACAGAATGCCAAAATAATAAAGGTCTGTCGTGTAGCGGTACTAAAGTACATTAAATCTGTAGTTTGTCAAAGTCCTCTAGTCGGCGAGAATGTGGAAGTTAAGACAGTGGGATGCCCGCTCTTCTGTCAACCTTGTCATCTGACCATAGTTCAAAATTAAAAGGTCCGTCATCAATATCTCCCGTGTCGCTTCTAAGTGCAACTTCAATAAATATTCAATCACATATATGGTTAAATCTTAAATAAAATGTTCTTTAGTAATAAATGTTTTAAGGTACTTAAAGTGGTATTTTGCTTTTGTTATTGAAAAAAAGGTTCACGGTGCGCTAGATCGAAGGGAACATAATTTTTCCTTCTTCTTTAGTGAAATGATCGAAGCGAAAAGTTTAAGGTAAGTGAAACGTGATCGCTATGGAAAATGAGCTTATACTGCGTAAAAAAAAAAGTAGAAGGACAGTTCTTAAATTTTCAATACCCATTTTTAGTTGAAGTTTTAACTTGTTTTGGAATTTTTTTTAGGTACTAGATCTTTCTATTTGAGTCTAATATTGAATACACACTGCTTTACTTAATGTGAGAAACAAGTATATATGAATTTTTGACGCACTTGCAGAATTTATCGGATTTTTTTTTCTTTTTTTTCTTACGAATTCTGAAGTAAACCGTTTTTTGTCTGTTATATTGATTTTATTTAGAAAAAATATATATCGTGGCTTATGAATCATATATTTCCGTTATAATGCCTAGAGAAGTTACCATTAACGGAATTTCAAAAAGGTCAATCTATAGATTTTAGAAAAGAAGTTAAAGGCATCAAAGACATTGCCGTGAGCTTAATATTGGTCGTAATGCTATTTCAAACTTTCTTAGAAACCTCAATACTCATGGAACCAAAAAGAAAACCGGGAGGAGGGGGGGGGGAAACTCCATGTGATGAAAGATTAATAAGAAGGCAGGGAAAAAAAGGTTCAACATTTCGAATATCAAATCACAAGCCAGACGAACACATATGTCAAAGCAAACTGTTTATAATTATCTAAAGAAGTCTAAAATCTACAGATTTCAAAAAAAGGAGACATCAACCAAAATGGTCAAATATTCAAGTTGATAAACGATTGCTTTAGACAAAAGATCACACGTCTAGGACAAATAAATGGAATTTTGTTATTTTTTCAGATGAAAAAAAGTTCAATTTGGATGGCTATGATGGAATCAGTATTACTGACACTGTTTAAAGGACAAAAAAGAAAGAACTTTATTCTACTATAACGATCGAGAGGAGGAAGTTTGATAGTCCAGCAAGTTGTTGGTTATGGTCAAGTCTGGTCTTTTTAAAAGGTAACCAGAAACGTATAAGTTACATTCAGTTATTAGATTCTGAAATTCTACTTTATGATGCAAATATTAGTGTAAGTGAATGGATCCTTCAACAAGACAGAGAATCTATTCATACCGCTCAGAGTGTCAAAAATTGGCCCCATTCAAACTATATTCATGTCATGTCATAGCCAACTAAACACCCCAATCTCAATATCATAGAAAACGCTTAGGCATTAATTGTACGACGAATGTATGATGGTGTCAAACAATATGACTCTAATTAAAGATCTTAAGAATGCTCTTGATCGTGTTTGGGACCATATATGCCAAACTGAGATTTAATCTTTGTATGATTCTATGTCAAACCAGGTGTTTGAAGTTATAAAAAGCTAATGGGAAAAAAGACCATACTAAAATTAAAGATATTCTTAGGAAAGATTAAGTGTCTTTTCACCCTTTTAAATTTATTATAATTCCTTGTTTCCTTATTTTATTTTATGCTTCTGACAAAATTTTCAAGATTAAAAAAAATAATAATGAAATTTTTTTTCAGAAAAAACAAGTGTGCCTCTACTTTTTTTTTATTGGACGTGGTAGACTAGACTTTAGGTCGGAGGTTTTATTCGAATCCTGGGTTCAAGGCCCGATTCCACAAAGACCCATCGTGTAGGGGGGGCTAATGCACGTTATATCTGTCGAAGCTCAAAGATGGGCTAATGCATGTTGTATATCTGTTGTAGTTAGGAGAGGGAGGTGCTAGCTGAGGAATCATCCTAGTCACGTGACTGAGGTTCAAAATTATGAGGTCCATCGCGAATACCCCTCGTGTTGCTTCTTAACGCGACGTTAATAAGCAATCATTCTCATACTACTTTTTTATAAAGTGTATTTTATGCCAAACACAATAATCTCCATTTTTTTGAAGTTAAAAGCAATGGATGTCATGTTTCAACATTGAGATATTTCTGCGAGAATTTTACGTGTCTATTTATATAAATAAAATCACATTTATAAACACAAATAATTGTATAAGAGCAATTAATAATCAATAGTGTATTTAAATTTGTAAGTCATGCATATATAAAAACTTTTAGATACATCTTGTATAAAATACTCTGCATTTATAACAGAAAATTTTCATAGTACTTATAATCGTAACATTCCTTGTACTGAACATAATAATAATTAAACAAATAAAATTTAATAAGATTTTTAGAACATTTAACTCCGATTCAAATTTCCCATGGGTTCTGTAAAACTATTGCAGAATATTTAAAATTTGTAGGTGTTCATTAGAAAAACAAGTATAGGAAATAATATCTCATCTCATAATGTGGAAAATATTAACAATGTGGATAAAGTAATTTTGAGGAAAGTGTATCAGAATCCTAAAAACCACTCATCGAGAAAAATGCTGACACAGATATTTTCTCTATGACGAGACACACGTATTTACAATTTAACATTCAATTTCCGAAAGTTCTATTTATAAATTCTCATAAATACACGTGTGCTAAATAAGAGAATCCTCTTCCATTTTTAGCAATAAAATAAAAAATGCAAAATTTGACGCATTTTAGAGTCCGGTCTCAATTCATTAATATATTCCGCGAAACAATTTACTTTTTCTTAGAATGATAAGTATTTTTATAGGAGGGAAAAAAATTGCCAAGTATTAAATGTCCCAAAGCAGCACATTTCACAATAAAAAGATGGTAAAAGGAAGCAATTAAACACACTCTTAGGAAGCATTACTTTTATGATATAATTCTTTTTTCTACGTTTATTATGTAAAATATTCTTCTTTTTTTTTTAAAAAAAAAAAGTAATCGATTCTTTGGGTCTCGTAATGACTGCCTTAATCAATGAAAAGATCCTGGAGGGAGAAACTATTTCTTGCCTCATCATTTCGTAATCTCTTAAAAATGAGTGGTTTCAACACGTGCTGAATGAGCATAATTTAAAAAGAGTTTTGATTTTATTTTTCTTCGTGAATGGATATCATTAGCTTCAGAAGTTCCGAACCACATATCCGCAGGTTTTCGAGCTTTTTCACAGATAAAATAGTTCATGTACTTTCTCTTTCTCTCTGTGGGAATTATATATACATTCTGTGAGTCCCAACGGGACTCTACTACCCACCAGTGGATTTTGAAGGTCAACTGTTATCCCTTTGGGTAATTCTCACGTGAACGTGACAAAAAGCATTATGCTAAATGTCATCGAATACATGCTTCAACAAATAATTTTAATTATTATTGGTGCAAGGTTCCTGTTTAAAAATGTCTATTATTACATTTTAGCTTTATTTGTAGTACTGTTTTGACTACAACATGAATGAGTGTTAGCACCGCAGTGCGTGTGACAAGGTCCTGGCTCGATATTCTTATATTTAAAAATTTGGACAGGTCATCCACAAGATCAAGATTTCCGCCAACACGAGTTTAGAGCGTAACGTTAATCCTGTGGAGTTCCCTATTTTTCTTTCAAAGATAGATTAATGCTTTTAATTGCGTGAAATAAAATGCATTCGATCTAGAGAGAAAAAAAAGGAAGGTTTATGCGGGATTTCTTCTTTTTTCTGGCATTCAGAAATATTTTTAAATACGTATTAAATATCTGAAAACTCACAAATAAGTTATTAATTTCAATGAATGTTAGTCGGTACTTTTTTTTTCTGAAAAAGGATTTTGAGAAGAATGGGTACAATGACCTATGGTTTAGAATAACAGCAAGGCTTACACGCGAGTCGTTCAAAAAATGCTAGTTTTTGACAATACATGACGCTACTGAAGCAAAATCGCGTTGCATTGTGTGTGGCCTTCTGGAAACAACGCCAAAGAAAATGTGTCACTAAATCAAGGTCAGTATTCTTTTTGAAGCCATCTGCTAAATTTGGTTTCTGCCACGTCGATTTGAGAAAACTGGATTCATCATAAAACAACGAAATCAAGCGACTATCGAAACAATGCGTTTCTTCTGATGAATTTTTCTGCAAATTCGAGATCACAAATGGTCATGGTTGCGAGCTTGTAGTGGAAGGCATCATGTTGTATGGACGCGCAGACCTCCATTTCTTTGACACAGGCTCTGTGATTGCTGCTACGTATGGGGATGAAATCTTGGAGTCCTGTGTTCTCCTTATTTGGAAAAGAAGATGTCACTGATTTCATTTTTATGAATAATAATATTCATTCACGCAGGGATTATCTGACAGATGAATTTGTAGAAAGTAAGGATATTCACCATATGGAATGGCCAACCAGAAATCCAGACTTTAACTATATTGAGCATACTTGGGATGCTCTTGGGAGGGCAATTGCATCTTACTCTTCCTCCACCCAGAACATCCAGGATCTGAAAACAGACTAATTAGAGGTATGAGAGTTGTATAACTGGGACCGTAATACCTATTGAACAATTTTTTTATTCAATCTGTAATGTCCCGATATAACTTTCTTCAGACATAATTATTACTTATAATAACCAAGATATTTTGTTCAGATCTGTGAATAATCAAAATCTAAATTTTCTCTGCGGAAAGAATTTTTATACGTGTTTTATTATGAAGTTTAATATTACACTGGTTACTTATCTTACCGAATCAAAAGGGTTTGAGTCCTTAATGGATTTAGAGATGAGGGACCGATTCACTGAGCCTATGCATTGCATCCATGGCTATGATCTGATTACAATGATCCTTACACTAGTCAATACATTCACCATTTCCTTGTTTACAGCTTCCAGTCGCACTATCTCTCTAACAGATAATTAGCTCCGTATTAAGTTCTTCGCTGTTTATAAGTACAAATTTATCAGATCGATTAACTGCACTTGTATAATTCTAATCTAATTTACATAAGTCGCATTTCCTACAATGGGAGAGACTTTCGATTCTAACAACACCCCACAAAGGGACTCAAAGTATTAAAAGAAGTGTAAAACGCGATAGACCCTGAGCTATACGTCTTATAACTCCTATCTTAAGCTTTCCAGCGTTGATGAGTCATAGATACGGTTATGAGTATACACCACAATTATTACGTTGTATATTTTACAATACATACTCCTACGCATATGTAAATAATTTCATTAAACTATTTCGGTACTTCTGGAGATGAAAAACCAAAAACCTCTGACAATAAAGTTCAGTGAATAGTCCTGTAACATTAACGTAGATGAAACATTAACGAAAGTTACCTTACTGTCCTTTGAAATAGTCCCCTCCCATAATTATGCACCACTGAGATCTGCCATACAGGTCCTGGAAACTTTACAAGAAGTCTTCTTTTGGGATGGAGTTCAAAAGGCTCGTCACGTTTCGTTGGATATCAGGAATATGGTCAAATCTCTTTTCATTCAAAGCGAGTTTGAGTTGTAGGAATAGGAAGAAATCGGGAGGATTGAGATCTGGTATGGTGGATGTTTAATTTTCACGACCCCCTTTTTTGCCAGGAACTATTTGACGATATTGGCTGTGCGTGGTCAATCTGCATTGTCGTGAACAAAAAACCATGAAACTTGTTGTGCATACAGGGATCCTACCCTACGTAGACGTTTCATGAAAAGGGTCAAAATTTCAATGTACCTTGCAGCATTCATCATCTTTCTCTCAGGTAGAAATTCTTTGTGAATAGTACCTTGACTATCAATAAAGGTGATGTGCATCTTTTTGATGCATGATTTTTCTGCTCTGACCTTTTTCGGACGAGATGATGCAGGAGAACGCCATTCCATGCTTTGCCGTTTCGTTTCAGGGTCGTACCTGAGATAGTCAGTCAATACAAGTCTCAGTCAGGGTCAGTGACAATACAGTTCAAAAAATTTGGTGGTGCATCCGCTGTGTCGACAAAATCCTGTGAAACCTCTAAACGTGCCTGCTTGAGATCGTCAGTCAAGTGATGTGGCACAAGATGACAACACGTTTTTCTCATCCCTAAATTCTGAGTAACGATTTGTCGCACGGATTCGTGGTCAATCTGCAGTTTATCAGCTATCATGCGCACAGTTAATCGACGATCTTTCGTGAGTAATTTCCTCACTTTCTCAATATTTTCTTCCCTGATGGAGGTCGTCGGTCTTCTGCTACGGGAGTTGTCATAAACACTTTCCCGGTCTTCTCGAAAACAGGAGAACCAATTGCACACACACTTCATGGACAGTGCTTGTTCTTCATAAACACGTACCAACATCGCATGAGTTTCTTTGGGTGTCTTGTCAAGCTTAAAAAATTTTTAATTGATCTTTTGTTGGTTCATTTTTCTATTCTCAGTTAAGAACCAATGCACTAAACAAACTCTTTGTAAAACAAATCTTACACGGAACACAAACGACATTCAACTGAACAACGGTGTGGGCAAATGTTCAACACTTGCCGCTACGCTGATGCAGCATATTGTGTCGCCAGTGTAGCCAAATCGGCCGTTCTGACTTCATTCACCGAACTTTATTGTCAGAGGTTGTATATATATATATATATGTGTGTGTGTGTGTGTGTGGTATCTGTAGAGGTCTAAAGTATAGATGGTTAAAATTTTAGTATAGTTGATTATATATTAATTTGTATCAAATTTTTCACAAGGATCATTTTTACCACATCTATTTTGTTTCTTTGTAATAATGTAAAACCAATGCAAATCGGATCATTATTATTTTAGGTTTAGAAATGATTCAGAAATTGTTAGATGTAATGCGTTCTTCGAATTCTTATAAAAGTATTCCCTCAAATCAACAGATGCATATATTTATATATATTATCTATAGAATTTTATAAATAGGTTAAATAGTGTATATGTTATCGTATGACTTTATTGATTGAATGAATGTTTTATTAATATCGTACTTATATATGCAGACGCAACGTGGGGGATGTAAATGAATAACCTCATAAATTTGAGCCTCGGTCAAATGACAAAGATGATACCTGAGTTAGAACTTCTCTGTCTTAACTTCCAAACCACGCTAAGAGAATACATGGGACCTCGACAGATTTAACATACATCAGTCCCATTACACGGCAGGTCTTATTAGCATCAGTGCTTGAGACCACGATTCATCGGTAACTACGCATGCCGCTAGTTTGTGAGAGTCTACAGTGGCCCCATATGGCTTTATTTTTTGTTCCACTCACATAAAATAATTGCTAACAAAAGTAAAATTAATGCAATCCAGTTGTCATTGTCGCGAGCTCATTGCCGACGTTATTTTGGTCGAGTCGTGGGTTCGAGTTTTGATGCTACTCCAGACCCGTCGTGAGACGGGACTGATACTCGTTAAATCGGTTGTGCGTAGGTAAGGCATGGAAGTATGGAGATTGGGTGCCAACTCTAATGTCATTCTGGTCACTTGACCATGAATCAAATTGGCGAGTTACGACGCATATAGCCCTCGTTTTGCATCTAAGTGCGATGTTAATAAATAATCAAAGTACAAGTTCGCTTAATAGGTACTTAGAAAATCCAAGAGATGACGCTTGTAGCATCGAAAGTTATTTGTTTTAAATAAGCATCTTGACACTAGAGAGGCTGTCTAAGTCTAAGTTGCTTGTATTCGTAATCATAACGTCTTTTTCACCTAAAAAATTCTTCGTCATAATTTTACCGATCGATGACCATCTTGACCTTCTCTGGAGCAGATTCATCGAAAGCAACTTATTTTTTTTTAATTGTTGCTTGGTTTCCGGTGTATAACGATGAATCCATTTATCATTGACGGTGAAACTTTATTGCAAAATGCCTTCAACAATTCGACGTGGTAGTAATCAAATTTTGATTTGGCAGCAAATGACTCCCAGATAAAAAAAAAAAAACTAACTTATGAATCAATGTCAAATTTGTTTCGGTTCCAAACAACAATTTAACTTAATGATGCCATCGGTCTCCAAATACAAGCATTTTTTGAACGACCTTCATATTTTGATTGATGTATAGGCAGACATTCACGTATTACTGAATGGGGTTTGATTATAAAATTGAAGGAGAAGTGAGAGATAATTCTATATAAAAAGGCAAACAAACTGTGGTGAGAACTCTTTCCTCCACCGGCAGAGACAGGACAGTCACTATATATTTTAGGACAACACTAACACAAATTTGTCTAGCCTAAAATTTATTTAATGAAATCATTTGCAAAGGACAATCTGAAATTATAAATAGTGATTCCATTTTCATAAAACTGATGGGAAAATGATGACGATGATTTTTTAAAAATTAATCTTTTGATATAAGTATTTTAATGATTTCATTAATTTCACTTTCCTGGTTTTTTTTTTTTCAGAAAGGAAGACCTATTCTTGGATCCAACAAGCTCTTTGATCCCAAATCTTCGATCCTTGCAGAGTACCAATAAATAAATCCTAAATAGCTTGAGTACGGCATGCAAAAATCTTAAGAGTTAGCAAGATAAATTTAACTATTTAAGTTTTTTAAGATAAGCGTTGTGTATTCATAAAGAGTTAAAAATCTTAGCAACAGCCTAGCACCGTTTTATCAATTTTTTTTTAGTTATGTGCATTAATATATGGAAAAATAAGAACCAAATTGTTATTAAAAATTGTACAATTGTTAGACTTGGTTGCTACAACAAATGTAGCATTTTTAAAGCAATAAAATATTTCGCTTAAGAAACATTTTCAGATAATTTTTTTTTTTTTTTTTTACTATTTTCTTTGAAATAACAGTCTTTTTGCTGAAAACTGTTTTTACTTTTGCTAACAAAATTTTTCATTCTACTTTCTGATTCGTAGAAACAATTTTTTTTTTTTACTTTTTTTAATTATAAACTTTTAATAACAGTACTTTGATTGCTGTTTACACGCTTTTCTTAGCTTACTTTCCCACATTTCACTTATATTTAAACTTCAGACACGATCAGACTAACAACTTTTTAACTAATAACAACAGTTCTTTTTATTCTTTTAAATCCTTTCACGTTATCTTCATAATCAGCGCAGTTTACTTTTAGAGTATCTAATCACTCCAAATAATTTTGACTGGTGCATCACTTGTTTTTAATCCTCAGACAATTTAGTTTAGTTTAGTTTTATTAACGTCGCACTAGGAGCAATACGAGGGCTATTGGCGACGGACTTCGTAATTTTGAACCACGGTCAAGTGACGAGGACGGCACCTGAGCTGGCACCCTCCTCTCCTAATATCCACACCACGCCAACGGGAGGACTTTGGGCCCCGAACAGATTTAACGTGCATCAGCCCCGATTACACGGCGGGTCTTTGGCGGCCAAGGATCGAACCCGCGACTGAACAAAAACCGCCGGCCGCTAGTTCACGACCTTGACAACTAGGCTACCACGGCCCTAATCCTCAGACAAACCTGGTTGTATTATAACAACATTTTATTATTGACTATCCTTATCACATTACTTTGCCGTCTTTACTCTCGAGTATCAACTCGCTCACTTACACACTGACACTAAGAGGGTTGTGCATAGAAAATTTACACTCGCCCCTTACAAGACGCCCTCTACAGGCGGATGTTGAACATTGGAGATAATAAATTGAATTAATAAAAATAAAATCAGTAGTGAATGATTCATAATTGACTTTATATTTTGGAGAGACATCGCGTTAGTTGCAGATAATCAATCGATGAGGACTTTAGTACTCATCGCTGATTACGTCGAAAAAATACAAAGCATAATAAACTTAACTAGTCTAGGACTGGAAATGTTTTTGAGTGATTCATTGTTTATTCAAGTCACAGAAGCAACGCGAGGACTATTGGTGAAAGATTATTTTAAATCTCAAACAAGTAAGTGACGAGACTGTAAGTAAACTGGACTCCCATTCTCTCCTAACTTCCACACCAATCTTACGAGAAGACTGACGAATTATAAGTGCATCAGCCGAGTCTCGAATTTAAGATGCGATGACTGAAAATAGGAAACTTTTATTTTTAATTTTAGAAATCACAATAATTGGATTGTTTTAGTTTTATAAACGTCACACTAGAAGCAACACGAAGGCAAGTGGCGACGGACCTCGTAATTTTGAACCTCGATCAAAGGACGAAGACTATTTCAAAGCTGGCACTTCCATCTCCAAACTTCTATATCACGCCAGCGGGAGGACTTTGAACCTAAATAGATTTACCGTGCATTAGCCCCGCTACAAGATGGATCTTTTGTTGCACCAGGGAGCCAACCCACGACTTGACGAAAACAAACTGGCCGCAAGTATGCAACCATGATCACAAGGCCACCGCGGCCTCTTCGAGTGTTTGCCCGAAGAGTCACGTGTCTGTGAAAGTGCGTGGAAAGGAATGGGACTGTGTTAAAAAGTGTATAATACATTTGCATTAAGGTCACATGTAATTTTCATGTATAATGAGAAACGTCAAAATTGAATATCTAACAAAAAAAAGTTATGGTACAGAGATTTTACTTTTGAATCACATTTCGTATTAACTTTGCTCGTATTGCAAATTCAGTTAACGGCTCAACTGGGAGCTACACGAAGGCTATTGGAGACAAATGAAAGAGCACCTTTGTTTATGGAGCAACTCAGATTTTTAAGCCACGGTGAACTTGGGAGGACAACACCTGTAAACTTGTGAGCGTAAATAATGGTAGAGTAGAATTTTGTAAGAGTGAGGTACAGATATGTTGCTTCAAACAATATGTGTGACCCGTTTGAAAAAAAAATGGGGGAGGGGAATGTGTGTGTGTGTGTGGTTGACTAGAAGAGTCGAAATTAGAGATCGATTGCTTGGGTATCACGGGGGTGCGTCACCCGTTATTACTGGATGACGCTTATTAATGTAAAATATGCCATAATAGGAATATAAAGTTCTAAGTTTTTATATTTTTGTCAAATGGAACATAATCCGTTAATATCTGTTTTTATGTAAGTTGGAGGAAAATAAAATTAATAAATATGACACACATAAAAAAAAAAGGATTGCAGAACTAGATGAAAGGCATTTATTCAACTAAAAAATGAAATAGAAACAGGTAAGTATGAGTATTAAAAATCATTTCTTTTCGAACAGTATCACAGATCTAGTCCCGGGTACAAAACGTAGAAAAATTTCTGTGCATCCATACAAAAATACTTATACTCTAAAAAAAAACTATCAATGATGATTTCTTGCAGTGAAATTTCACAAACAATTTAACGTTTTGATGAAATATCTAAGAGTCAGTCCCATCGAATAATGACATGAATACCAGTTAAAATACAATATGTACAAAATAACTTAATCTTTAATGATTTTTGTAATGCATCAATATTCTAAGTACTAATTTTTTATTCGAATTTTTCATAGAAAACATACAAAAATATGCAATACGTAGATGAAATACCTTATTACTACCCTTCCTATCAGGACATTCCTTTTGTGCAAGAACCTATTTGATCTGAAGTCTTGGTACTAGATTCCAGCAAATTTTCTCTGGAAACATTCAAATGACAAGGGACTTGTATCTTCTTTCACAGGAGTACTTTTTGATTTGTAGTCTCGTAGTAAAATAAATCAAAATTCTCATTAAAAGAAGTTAAACATATCGCTAAAAATATAAATTGTCAATATTCCTTTTATAATAGCCGATAAGTTGAAATACAGTTCATAAACATAAGAGGTAAATATATTAAGACCTTATCACTCAAGATACTTTTTGCCTAGTAGTTTGTGCTACCTTTTGGAATTGAAAAAATACAGACTTTCTATACAACTTGGTCCTTTTCTCATAACAATCTTTAAAATAAAATATTCTTCCTATTTGCAGCATGTTGATCAGTGAAATAAGCTTATTAATGACATAATTTCACATGTATGTTACATTACATTATAATTTTATTATAACTTATTTGGAAATGGGAATAAACTCCCTCCAAAGTACAACGTTACAAAGAGAGAGAGAGAGAGAGAGAGTACAAAATTAACGACAAAAAGTCCACGTGTGATAAGGCCTTTAGAAAACAACAATTTTAAAATTCATTACAAATATAATTTATAGTAAAAATTCGAACTGTGGATGCAGGAACACAAGTAGCTTATTTTTAACATTAAAACATGCCACATAGCTTTTAAAACTTCACACAGTAAAAATAATCGGAATTTTAGTTTGCTCTTTCAGAGCTTTTGATTCATCACAAAGCAGTTTTTCACAATTCAGTTCACCAAACAATTTAAATAAAGCAGTTTTTTATTCACTACAGATTCACTAGATTCGAATTGGTCAAACATTAGTTAGTGCTAACCCAGTCATTGTTCGAGTGCATCTCGGAGGTTTCCAAAACACTCAGAGTCTTACTTTTTACGTGATAGATTACGCTTTTATTTCCACTTGGAAATCACAATTTATCACAAATCCTAGTTCGTGAAGTTCCTTGCTTGTCACGTAAAATGGCACATCATTCGACATAATGTACACCCCACACGACGTAGTTTATTTATAAAAATGTACAAAAGAAAACAAACACAACTAGCAGCTGTACCTTAAGGTTTGTCATCGCCTAGAGAACTGGACTCAAACTTGATTTTCAGGTTTAAAAAAAAAGTGTTAATTTTAATATAGAATAAGAAAAGTTAAATTACGAGATAGAGGGTATTGAAACAATTTATGGTACTTAAAAAAAATGAAGATGGATTTAAAATGTAATAGCTGGTGTGACAGCAACGATTACCGAGCTTTTCCTGGCTAGATAGCGTTACGTATCCGGTAAAGAATGGGGCAGTGACAGTCACAAGAGTCAATAACAATGCGGCTATGCTGCGCCTAATAAGACGCGAATGTGAACTAGATGTTTAAATGAATGAAATACAAAAATTGGTTGACGAGATGAAGGGTCGCTAGGTTATCCTGGGGATGCATGGTCACCCATGTTTACAAAAGACATTAATCTCCATAGGGAAAAGAAAAGATCATTAAGGTATCTCGAGGTTATAATACCCATTCTTACCTAAGGAAGGCTAGCCTCTGAGGGGGCAAAGAATGTGGAAAGGATAATAGCAGAGAAATGGACTTGTCATTTCATTTCGTTCTTCTTCGATCTCAATGGACCACTCCTCGTCGAATCTCTGGAGCATGAAGTTACAATCTATACTCAGCAGTATCGTTAAATGATAACGAAACCCAGAAATATAATCGAAACATCCCAGTAAACTTTCGTGTGGTGTTATGTTGTACGACAAAACTAGAGACACGCAATCAACTCGCCAAAAGATATTTTGCTGAAGTAAAAGAGGGTAGTCCAAAGCCACACACTACAATCCCTAAGGTCTAGATCTGTCCCCATGTGACTTCTACGTCTTCGGTAAGCTCAAGATAAGATTGCAGGGACAACGTTTTAAAATGGATGATGAAGTCAAAAAGTACGTAAGTATTGCGTTCAAACAGTAGCTAAATGGGTTTTAGGAGCATAGAATTCTGCGACTACTTCACAACGAGATAAATGCATGAACAATTACGGAAATACTTTTGATGTTCATTATATAAATTAAGTGGAAAATCCTCCCCTGTTATCGAATGAGGTGTGGACAAACTATTTTTACACCTTTTATCGCACAGTATCATTATTTACAGAAATTTTTAATAAATACATTACACTTCAAGAAGTGTAATAGGTGTACTCTAGGGGTAAAAGATATTATCTCACATTCTTTTTTTTTTTTTAAAAAAAAGATTTTCTAGTTATGATAACAATATTATGTTGTTTTCTATATTCCTTTTAGAAATATATAATCCTCCTTCCCAAACTGCTTCGGAAAAGAGGTATTAGTATTTATAATAAGTTTATCCTCTTATAATTCCCTTGATGTAATCGTAATGAAAATTGCTTAATAGAAAAAAAAAATTGTTCAGTAATTCAAATTATATAATAGATTTCATTTTAAACGGATTTATTAACTAATTAGTTAACCTATACGAGTGGGTTTGATAGAATTAAATGAATGAAGTAGGAAAGTGAAAAGTACAAGTTATTGTTTCTCACTGGAAATATTAAAATATTAGAAATAGCGCAAATTCTTCTTCTGACGTACAGACATATAAAGTTAAAAAAGGTATTGGCATTTTAATACAAATAGCGGAACATGAAGAATACTGTACATACGAAACAATAGATTCATTTAAAAAGAAATATATTACATCAAAACATGATACTTTTTGTATATTAGTGAAGTGGAAAATTATATATTAATAAATTAATTTATTAATGCATCAGAAAAAAAAAAATTTGGGTCCTATTCTCTAGTGCGAAGCGATGACAGCTTTGAAAAAAAAAACTAGTCATTACACATAACGGAAAAAGCTCGCTGGAGAAATTTAGGCTGCTGGTACATCGTAAAAACGGAGCAGCTGACTAAAAACAACACAACTCTTGCGCACAGTTTATTCTCCCCGTGGCTGACCCCTGCAGGACGAGGTGTTCTGAAAGACAATTAGGTTGATGGATCGGACACCATCCCGGATGAGGAAGACGGAGAGGCACTCTCATCATATTCCGGATTCGGCAATTCCTTCGTCATCTGCGAGATAAAAGATGAAAGGGGATTAGAAACTTCTGCTCTTGGCGAAGGTCACGATTCGCTTAACAACAGTTCGGGGACATGGTCGGCTCTCTGAGTGAATTAAGGACAAAAAAGGAAAGCAAATGAAGATAAAAAGTTTATTGTGTTTGTTTCCTACATTAGGATGGTTTTTGTGTTTGTTTGTGGACCTCGGAAACATAGAGAGACAACCGAGTTAAAATTAAAGAGAGTGAGGGATTGAAAATAAAGGGTCCTTTTTTTTCTTCTTCTTTTATTCTCAGTATTAAAAAGACACGGAACTTAGTGAACATTTTTCCATTAGAAGTTTATACGAAAATATTATTAGTCACATTAATAGTACCTTAAAACACATAAAATATGTATTTAAGAAAGAAAAAAAAACTTCATTTTCAAATATTTATTTAAAATTTCAATTTTTTC
Source organism: Nephila pilipes (assembly GCA_019974015.1). Classification (NCBI taxonomy): domain Eukaryota; kingdom Metazoa; phylum Arthropoda; class Arachnida; order Araneae; family Nephilidae; genus Nephila; species Nephila pilipes. The sequence goes on from BMAW01080714.1 coordinate 146,597, forward strand.
AACATTTAAAAATTTCTTCTAATTCTATAAATTTTAATATTTTTAACCTTTTTTTTCTCTCGATTTCTTAGAATTGTTTCTCACAATTCTCTTCATTACTTTGGTTGTGATAGTATTTATTATTTAAAATTTCACATTTTTTTCCCCTTATCGGATACTACAAAAAACAAATTTATAAATTTTTAAGATTTTTTCTAAAATTACGATTTATCTAAAGTGTAATAATTACCAACAGAATTATCAAACATATCACACAAAACCATAAATGATTCCAAAATTTTATATCATTTAAAAAAAAAAAACTTAGCATTTAAAATACATGACATTCATGGGGAAAAAAGACTATGAAAAAGCATTTGAATCAATTAAATTATAATTTTATAATTTTGAGTCAATTAAATAATTTGAAGTCCTGAATAATGTAGCTACAGCTATAAAGTTTTGTTCACATATTTAGAAAAGTACTACAATTAAGGTAACTTTTTTTGATAATTGGGTATTTTTAGTGTATTGTGGTCTCTTAAGAGAAATGCAACTGAAACTTGTGGTGTGCCCTTTTATCTTTTTTATTGTCAGTATTAAGCTATAATTAAGTATTTTTTATACCTTTGGATTCAAACTCTTTTTATAAATGTATTACAAATTCTTTGATACATTTATCTCTTAATTCTTACTTGCTGTTATGAATTAGTAATTCCATTAAATATTTTGAAAAATCATAATAGAAAAACAAATGCAGACGAAAAGTTTAAAGTATTAGAGCTCTTTAATACAAGAGAATGAGTGAGTGAAATATTTCATTTGTTTTAAAAATATTTTCAGTACATCATATATATTAATAATGCCTTTCCCACTGTTATATTTTATTAAAATATGATAAAGTTACTCATTAACATATGAAATAAAACACATAAACATAGTAAATTCTTTCTTTTATTTGATAGCTGATATTAATTATTTTGTGCTGCATGGAACAACAATGCATAAAGCAAAAATATTCTATTTACATAAAAATAAAAATGAAATAATTATTAATGTATTACTAAAGAATAATCATCATAAAATGTAATAAATAAAGTCAAGCTTTTCCATTTCTAGAGATTTCGTAAACATCATGCATTCATTTCCAAAGTTCATTATGATTCTGCGTTTTTGTGCTGCATTTCCGTTATTGATTAAAAAATTTTCATCTAGAATTTATTTATTCATTGTAGCATAATGATTTCTGTAGTATGTAAAGCCTCACGAATCTGGATTAATTGAGACCGGAGACGGTTCGAGATATCGCAAATCCGAGTTAATCGGAGAACAGGAAAATGAAATAAATTTACAGAAGATCATATATATAGGTACATACTTACAGAAAATAATCTTTATACTGAACATATTGAGTATGAATCTTATTTACTGAAGGCGTCTACTTTGTGAGTAGCAGAAATATGCTTAAAGTTGTTTCATTGCATTTTTCATTAACACAATGTTATTTGTCATTGGTGATATTAGAGGTAACTAAGGTTTTGTTGATTTTGTACAGAACATTCTTAAAGCTCCCCCCCCCCTTTCCTTTCATACATTTAGAAGATTTAGGTAACGAAAATACTTTTTCAAAATACGAGGATGAAACAAATAAATATCTTATGAAAAATTTATTGATAGTTTCTCAAATCAAAGGGGGAGGAGACCGATTCAAGCAAATCGACACGTTTTATCTGGATATTCACAATTATAAAGAATTTTAATTCTTGTTTTGAATTTTAAATGTTCACTAACAAAAGAATTAATTTGTAATACAATTATCCAATTATTTAAATGGTATTGATTTATAATGAGTTATTTAAATTTTTTTTAATATGCTGTATTTGAAAATGTAATTCTCATCGGCCTTTTCATTTCTAAATTACTTACTATATTGCTATTTTTAAGTTTGTAGACGGATGAAATATAAGCAATTCATTATTACAAACTGAAAAGAAGGTTATTAAATAAATAATACAAACCATCAATAGTAGGATCCCGCTACCTCACGGTAGTCGGGGTTCATGTTTACTAAATTACAAACTAAGAGAGTTAAATTAAGCAATGATATATAAATTCCAATATCGATATGAATTTTCTGCGCTACGTTGAAACTTTTTCGATATAATTTTTAATTCTTACTGATATCACTTAAACAAGAAACGAATCCTTAATTACTCTCAAAATTTGGACAGTAAGAAATGGTTGAACATACAACTTATCTCACTGGCCATGAGATCCTGAAAGAATAATTTTTTACAAAAGAAAAATCCAAATTGGAAACATTTTACTTTCCGAAAAATGCTGATTCATTTCCAAAGACTCAAATAAAAAAAAAGGTATTAAAATGGCCCAAACTTTCAAAAGACGTGTCTTTTGTTCATCTCCGCTTAATCAGATTTTTATCTTCTCTCTTTTGTAACAAAAGGCGCCATTCGTACTTTACGATCAGAGACTAACGGATCCTGGTTTTGTAAAAGATTTCTACTCTACCTCTGCGCTTTTGTTTTGCTCATTTTTAAGTGCGAAAGCACCATTTGACTTATTTCACTTTCTCGTATTTTTTCTCTTATTTTGTGCATAGGTTTCTTATTGCAAAATGGAACTCATTGGCTTGTTGACCCCAATGTATAAAATAGAAAGAAAATACGTATTAATGTCTGCTTTTAATAGGAAATCCTGACGTCATATGGAAAAAATGATTAATCTGATATTTGGTTCTGATATGAGGGCTATTGGTGACAGACTTCGCAATTTTGAGCCTCAGTCAAGCGACAAGGACGACACCTGAGCAAGCACTTCCTCTTCTAACTTCTACACCACGCCCTCGGGAGAACTTTGGGAAATATTAATATAAAAAGGGAACAATGGTAAAATCACGAGTTTAGCGGACTTGCGAGTTTTCCGACAGTATTTTACAATTTTCAACTATATTAGATTTAAGATCAAATTTAATAAAATTCCGATGTAACGATGCAATTATCATTAAATAAAACACACACATTATATATATATAAAGTATATTTAACTAAAACTACATTAGTAAGTTGTTTGTTTGAATAGCTTGATTAAGCAGCATAATGTTTTATGCCAGAAAAATTAATTTATGAGAGAAAATCAAATTATCATTCATGCACACACACAAAACAAGTATTCTAATAATGATTTTTTGTTTTTGTAAGCAAAAGAAAATATTTTAATTTCAATGTGTTAGAATCATATGTTAATGTATGCATTAAATATATGAATATTAAGTAATACATTTATTTAACTAGCACATTTGGAAACTATAAAGGGAAATTATTTTTTGCAATTATAAATGCACATTCATGACTGGAAAATATATAAGTTAAATAATAATTAGTATTATCAACATATACATCTGGGCTCACTAAATCTCAGAAAGGAGATATTCAACTGTTTTCTTATTCGAAAAAAATCAAGCGTTCCAGTATATGTAAAGACGCATAATATAAAGTATGAATATATATAAATGGAGTAATATTCATGTCTTTACTTATACATTACTAAATTTCAGAAATTTCATTTCTTCAAATTTAGACGGATAATACATTGACGTGTTTCTTCTATTAGTTAAAAAACTTCGATTGTGTTTTCTCAAAAATGTATCAGTCGAGGGAAACTTCTTAAAATCGTCAATTTTTATAATCATATTGCATAAAAGAACTGAATTATTACGATGATTTATTTATCTTTCCCTATACTGTGCAATAAAATTAAAATAATGAATAGTTTTTAAAGTTAAGATATATATTTTTGAATCGGAAAATATTGCTCAGCTTAAAGCAAATTTTATTGAGCAAAGTAATGCCTTAAAACATTTAAAATTTCAAAGTTATCATAATCGCGTTATTTGCACGAAAATCGAAGATTTTATAACGATTTATTTTTAATAACTCAATTTATATGAGTATTTATATTAATGAATAGAACAGTTTATAGATCATGTAGTGTAAATAAGAAAAAGCTTAGACGCACGATATTTAGTATAGACAGTGATAGTGTGCATCAAAGAGAGTTTTTTTTTTTTTAAATTACCATTGGAATTTTTAAAAAAAATTAAGTACTTTAGGGATCACTAAGTCGAGCTCCACTACGCATAGTTCTGGCGCATATTGCAGCACAAAAGACATCTCGGTCTATCTTTGCTTCTTTTCTCCTTGGAGATTTTGGAGAAAAGTGCATTCATTAATTTGTTAATTCTTTGTAGCAAAATGGAGTATTTTTGAGATCGTTATACTTATTCATGTGCTTTCTCTTTGTAGCAGAATTACGATTTTTTCGCAAATAAACCATTAAATAATAATATCTGACGAACAATTGATATTTCTGCAACTAAACCAAATGTTCAAGAAAACGCTCGACACTTTTACAACAGCGACTCTGTCATGGAGAATCTTTGTATTAAACATATTCCAAAATTAAACGATCTCGAAATATTCTTTCAAATTTTTGTACTATATTTCTCCCGTTTTCAACTTTTTTTCTTTCCTTTATAACCAGCATTCTGAAGAGTAGTTTGAAAGTCGGCTTCCAAGCTTCGGAAACTGAGTTCCATTAATGACTTAAAATTTTGTTCATTACTCAAATTTTCCTTCATTAAAAAATTTTTTTTAGTTCTTTTTATGAAATTTAATTTTCGTAATTTTTTTTAATATTTCTCTTCCGCATCTTTCCATAAAATCATTTTTAGTTAATTGACTTTAAATTAATTAAAATATTTCATGTGGAATCGACGCTGCTAACAATAACACAATGTCATAAGCAATAATCCGTTTCATTGTACAAGTACAGTTACAATTTCAATTAGTATAGTTTTTCTTTTCATATGAAGCACTAATTTCTCTGTTAAGAACATTCGCTAATTTTAATTTTTCACGTGTTCACACGTGCTTCAGTTAGTACACATAGTGGTTACATGTTTAAAGAGCAAAACTGAAAAAAAAAAAAAAAAACTCAAACACAAAGCTTAGAAAGCATGCGAGGTGGGAAAAAAAAAAAGATGAACCATGCACGGGACTTTGGGACATATTTACCAAAACACATGTCTTCCAAATGAGCAGATTGAATATCAGGTACAGTGTATGGGAGTAGAGGAATGTCTTCTTACGCTTTGGTCCCGACGTCTCCGTTGGACAGATTGGCAGATAGTTTAGCTGAAGATGGAAGCGATCCTTCAAGTAACACCACACAGGCAAGGAATAGAGAGAAACACAGAGAGATATGCTCAATCAAAAAAATTATACACCCCGCAGAAGTTTTTTTTATGAAGCAAACAAAAGCGTTTTATGCAAATAGACATAAAGAAGACCAGGTAACAAACACCCAAAAGTTTTCCCAAGGGAATTAGTGTACTGAAATTTTACGATGGAGGATCAAATATATATGAAACCTTTTCTTAAACAACATCAGACGATTTTTTAATGCCATAAAGACCATGATAAGTTTGTAATGTTCGCTAAATATTAATTGGTGCACTTCTTCCCTTTTTAGTCTTCTAACAATATAATGACTATAATTTACATAAACAAATGAAGATATGATAATCAAATTCTTTTTATTCAAGTTATGAATGTTACTTCTTCCTTCTCAAGTCCCTATTATCTCCTTTCGTAATCTTTACCTAAGCGCGCCTCGGTTCTGATGCTTCACTTCCAGTATTTCAAGCACCAACTAACCAACTTTTATTCTATAACTCCTCTTTATTCATTTCATTGCTACTTATACAAATGTAATTAATCTAATACGTTTTTTGTTACACCTCACAACTTCATTCTAATATGCACGATTTACGGTTCATTAGTGGGAACAAAAAATTTAAACAATTCAAATTGGAAAATATCCAATTTTAATGAAGACAAAAATGGGATATAGTCCAACGTCATAAAATATTTAAAGTTTAAAGAATTTGTGATGTTGTTAGATAAAGATTAAATAACTTGTAACATTGACTTTTGCATCTTTCTGTTCTTTATAAAATCATTCATTTAGTAGCTATCCCCCGAAACAAAGCGGTCGTATCTGCTGAAAAATTTCTAGCTACTGTTTTTTGGAACTCACAAGATATTGTGTATATCTTCACGACCGACTAACAATTTGACATTATATTATACATAGGTCCTGATATGCGGAAAGTTTGGACTTAGTTGTCTTTGCTGTAGAACTACAATTACAGCAGAAAGAGTTTTACAGTGAAATAAGAATATGCAAAAATGTGATATTGAACATGTAAGGATCACCTTAGCAACCAATTTGTTAGCTAAATTTCGGCAAGTCAGCAAATTTGGTGACAAAACTAGATCTCTCTAGACGAAAAGAAAAGACTGTTGAAGGAAAAACAAACTTCTAGAGCATTCTTTGGAGAATATATATATGAGTCATTGTGTGAATTAATGTTTGTGTGAAAAATATACGTGCTAATGTGATACTGTGATTACGTAAATTGAATCAGCGATTGTGTGAACTGTAAATAAGTGCTTTAGTAAATTTATGTGTTTGTATCAATTGTTTCTGTTAAAAGAAAGTTATAGTACCCACTAGAGAACTAGAGAATCTCAGAGAGAATAACAATTTATATTTGCCCTAAAAGAGCTAACTGATGCTGATTAATTGGAAGGACCTTTCCTCCACTGTGAAAAACGATCAATCATGTAATATTTTGTGATCTTTTGGAGACTGTTGAAAAAGCATATCGGTCCAGAAGAGGTTATGTCCCTGATTCCAGGACAATGCAAGATTCTGCACAGCTGGTGCAACACTAAAGAAACTGCACTGGAAAACCCTCGAACATTATCTCTTTAGTTTGAACTTAGCATCTACAAAACCATTCGTTTTGACTCCTCGAAGTCTTTAGAGGTGAAAGATTTTCATCAAATGAGGAAGTGAAGAAATTCATGAGCAACCGGCTCCGTATGCGAGCAACATATATTTAGTATACAGGAATAAGGAAAATTCCCCAAACGCGTTGGAAATAATGAGTAGATCTTAAACGAGTGTATATAGAAAAATATCAATCGTGTAATTTTGATAAGAAGTATTTCAGAAAAGATTTTTTTTTTCCAAAAAAAAGTTTCATTTATATTTGATCCGAACTCATAAATAAGGAAATTGATGTCTGTGCAATTCTAGTTCAGAATACTCAAGTTATCAAACTATAATTTTTATATCATTTTTGGAGTGTTTTCATATCACACATGTTGAAAAATAAGTTTATAGCATACTTTATTATTATGGAGTAAATCTTTTCCATGTAGACAACAAAAACCAAACAGTTCTTAAAGTCGGATAATCAAATAACATTATCAAAAGAGAGATATCTCGAGTATTTTAAGAAATCATTTCATTTACTTTAAAGTTGGAGGGGGGTGGAGGAATCTCATGTTTATTCGAAAAGAATATTTTGATACAAAAGATTCTATTGAAAACTTTCAGTTACAAATTAACATTTTTTTCAAAAAATGGAAATAATAAAAGGATTACTAAGCTATAACCACGTCTAAACTTTGGGAGCCTGAATTGTTCATTTATAAAAAGAATGGAGTTTTGTAATTTTTTCCAAAAAGCGTTTTTTTTTTTTTTTTTAATTTTGTTTTATAGTAATTTTAACTAACCTTTCAGTCAATATAATGAACTTTTCTCAAGAAAACATTAATATGATTGATATTGAATCCAATATCAAAGTATACTTCAATTCATTTATTTATTATATTTTATTATATACATGCAATTGATTAAAAATTGTCAATACAAATATATGGACTTGTTTGATAACATAGTGAATGAATGCATTGCAAATTATGGTGGGTAATGCATATATATAAATGATAAGCTCGAGCTTCCAAAGTCATTTGAACCGATGATGTCAATTGGTTATTTCTAATTGTTTACTTGCGTTCTTACCATCGTATCCCTGATTGTCGTGCGCTTCTGATCGTCCAAGCTCTAGAACATCTTCTTTCTTTTCCAACACACACAGCAGACACTGGTGTATGCAGATGTATTGTTGCTACAAGGAAAACAGATTTCAATTAAAATACACGAAAATACAAAACATTGCAAAGATATTGATAATTTATTAACATTGCACTTAGAAGCAACACCTGAGCTATTGGAGACAGACCTCGTCATTTGGAATCTCAATCAATTGAATGAGCGTGAGTGAAAGTAGAGATTTGGGAGCGCAAGATCCAAATATGAGTAAGCTGCGCCAAACCATGTGTAACTATGATCAAGAATTAAGATAGATGGAAGGGGGAGAAGGGGGGACGTTCACAAGCAGTGTTGAAAATAGAGAAGGGCAGATAATATAGAAGGATCGACAATAAACCCTGTAGGAAAGAAAAAAAATAATCAGATTACCTCAGGATCATTATTCCCACATTTACCTACAGAAGGGAGAGACTATTGGTGAAGTTTAATGGTGCTGCGGAAACAAGATGTAGACATTTAAAAAAAAAAAAAAATGGTTGACAAGAAGGAGAGTCGAAAATAGAGAAGGGTCCTTAGGTTATCCCGAGGGACGTCATTCGTATTAAACAAATATGGGAACGGGAAAGATTACAAAGGTATCTCGGAATCAGGATTCTCTTACTTATGTCTAAAGGTCAACAAATATTATAATGTTTCAATATTTACGAAAGTTAATTTTATCTAAAAATAATAACTTTACGTATTTCTGTCTCGTGTACATCGAATTCTTTTCTCTGGGCGATTATTCTTTTAACATAATTAATTTTAAAATAGAAAACTTCATTCAAAAACATGGTATTAACAAATAAGTTTAAGTGAAATCACTTCAAAGAAAGAAATCGATAGCTTTCCATAAAAGGAATTGAATTTATAACTTTTAAGTATATTTTAAGACAAAAAGAATCAAACTTAAACAATATAAAAGTAACCAAAAGGCTTGCAAATTTATTAAGGATTATATCTTTTAGAAACAAACGTTTCTTTCGAAATATTCTAAAAATTATGCAAAACATTCTTTATATATATAAAGCAGTCAATAATAACGTAAATATTATTGTACCAGTAATTTTGAATTGGTTTCCAATAACGGCTCACATATGTTAACTTAAAATTTAAAAAAATTTTATCCTCTCAATTTATAATCGATATTTTACTAACTATTTTCGGGCAACAATCTTATAATATTGTAGTTATAATATTGTGTAAATTTACCCACGAAAATAGCAATTTGTGCGATTCAAACGAGGCAGAGTTGATATCTTTTTTCAAGAGAGAGAATAACGCCCCAAGCAATGTATTATTGACTTTGCAACCATTTTTAATAACTGATATGGCAACCAAAGTCGTTAAGGGTAATAAGAGTGCTTACAAACTGATGTATCACTGTTCAGTGTAGATTGGCTTGTCTGGTACTGTTCCTAAGCTCTTCAAAATCATTAAAACTATCGGCTATGAACAAGCTAGAAGCAAGATATTAAGTCGATACGGTATAAAACGGTCGAAGCTCATTTTGAGTTCGTATTAAAAATCCGAGGATTTATGGAGTATAGTTATTTTATTCAACTCCTTCGTGGAGAAAAGGTTTGTTTTATATTTTAATCGAGTGCTTTAATTACGATTTTTCTTCTTCGGAACACCGAAAGTAGGTAACACGAAAGATTTATTAGCACATGTTCAGAATAGTAACGTAAGTAAATAAGAGTTACCAGTGGTGAAAAGAATTACGATCATTATATTTGAAGTTAAAGATTTTTCATTTTAAACACATGGTAACAGACCCAGTTAATGGCAGAAAATGGAGATTGTTGTGTTTGGGGAAGGGAATGCGAGGTAAACAACCATTAGTTATCATTAAATGAATTTATAGCAGTACATGTATAGTCTGAACTGAATCCACAGCATGTGTTGTAAAGTTCCTAATAGTTTACTTGTAATTAATTAAATTAAAGAGTATAATATGATGTTCATATGCTGGAGAAAGTCAACACTATTTTAATTTTATTGTATTGAGATTAAAACTAAGCAATGTTATAAATAATTTTAATAACAGTAAATGGTGTAAAACCAGTAAATTTTATTGAATGGTTCAACTGTGCTTTAAAAAAAGAAATGGAATATTTTGTTCAGTTGTTTATAATATTTTGAGTATAAAATATAAATGAAATTATTAACTGCAAATATATTTTTGATGTGATTATGATGTCACATGAACCCGGCTTATTAATGAATTTTTGAACGCATTGTTCTTTATTAAGTATCTTAGCTTTACGAACACATTCAAAACAAAATGTTTGGAATCTAATGTTCAATGAGAGACTTTCGAAAGAATTAAATAAAACTTTGATTTAAGTTCAACGCCGGGAGACAAAATTCAACAATAATCATGAAATAATGTGAACAGATACATGGCAAAGTAATGGAAGATTGATAAAAAAAAATTGCAACTCTTTATTTCTTACCTCATTCTGAACCATCCACACTCGTTCCTTCCTCATCTCGTGGACGATGCCAAAGATGTCGACGTAATCGTGTTTCTGGATGTGCTGAATGACTCGGTCCAGAGCAATGAAGGTTCCAGAACGACCCACGCCAGCGCTAAAACGACGAAGAGTGCCATTTTAATACATATATTGATTGATTGATAATTTACGTCGCTTTACATTTGTTAGAAACGGATCATGTCATTTTAATCCATGATCAAAGGACCCGGACGACATCTGAATCATTTCTTCCCTATCCAAACATTTACACGGCATCACGACGAGGACTTTGAGGCCTAAATCCCTTTAACGTGCAGCATCCCCTTTTATTCCGCTTGACATATATTAATAGCATTCGGGGTCAAACATCCCTTAACACGATGCGCTCCACCGCAACCAATGACTACTGTGTCACTCACTTTATTCAATATCTCATAACATCTCGTTACCGACAGTTATTCTCGATTCAAATTTGTCACTTTTTTTAAATACCGTTCCAAGAAAATTGAAATAATTAGACTACATTATATGAATTCGTTACGTCATTTCGTTGATTATCGATTAGACGCTGCAAAACTAGTTTAAACTCGCAAGGAAAAGGATTATGGAGTAGAAAATAACTAATAAGTTATATTAGTAAATTCGCATTAATACGCAATACACTGCGCACTAATTTTCTAACCTCCCGAAACAAACATTTTCGTATTTTAAAGTGTGGCAAACAAATAACTTCGATAAATCAGAATTATACGATTTTTGAAATCACTTTTTCCCCTACGTCTTTTATGTAATGTCGCATGCCATTAAATGTTTATCGTCTCTTAAAAGGATCACAATATCATAAAAAGACCATTAAATTCTCTTTTACTTTACAACACATTCGGGAAATTATTTTATGCAATGAAAGTAAAGTTATTTGCTTTTAGCTTAAAAAGAACTTAGTACTAATCTCTTTGGAATTAAGAAAGAAATTTTATTCTAAGCAAATGCTATTTATTTTATTGGAAGATATTTTCAGCGAATCATGAAACTCAAAATTACTTAATGGATATAGACAACACAGATACCGCTTTTTAAATCTCTTTTATTCTATAAATTTATAACTGATTCTACAATGAATTGTAGATAGAATAAATAGATGAATTCTTTTAGATAAATTATATTTGAACAGAGAAGCTATTTTCCTTGATCTATCTACAAATAGCATCAAGGAACATAAAGGGAATTAAGAACTAAAATGAATGAAAACTTAAGTTGAAAATCACCATGTGGTGTCTACGGAATTTTCATACAGATAATTTCTAAATAGATAGATACCAATTTTATTCCTATGCATTTTTTTATATATGAATCTTTATTATCTATATTCTCTTAACACATCCTTTATTACATGTCAGATAATATTAATAGTGTTTAGAAAAAGTAACAATTCATCAAAAGTTTACCTTTTTAAGAATGAATGAAAAACATTATTTCTAAGCTAGTTTAGTTTTTCATTAACGTCGCACTATAAGCAACACGAGGGCTATTGGCGACACTCCTCGTAATTTTGAACCACGGTCAAGTGACGAGGACAACACCTGAGCTGGCACACCCCTCTCCTAACATCCACACCACGCCAAAGGGAGGAATTTGGGCCCCGACAGATTTAACGTGCATCTGCGGGTCTTTGGCGGCCAAGGATCGACACCGCGACTGAACGAAAACCGCCAACCACAAGTCCGAAACCATGACACTAGGCTACCGCGGCCACTTATTTCTAAGCTAATCATATCTAATTTCTGGTTACAATATCACTTACTTCATAAGATAAACTTTTTAAAACTGTATTATAGTTATTCCCAAACACATATTTAAGATAGATATTAATTTAACTAAAATATCCAAAAAATACTGCACGAAAAGATAGTTATAAAGAAACATTTCAGAATTTTCTCGAAAAAACTAACAACTTGTTTAGATATTTTCAAGAATTTATCGTAATGTCATGTTTTTTAGAAAATTCAATTAACAATAACTAAAACTATTTACACACATTTTTTCTTGTACGCCTGGAAAAAAAATGGCATCTAATATTAGAAGATACTTTGAATGTCTTGAGAAACATAAAACAAAAGGCAATCTTACAATACTTATTCTGTACGTTATCGTTTAAGAATTTATTAGATTGGTTGTAAGCTTGGAAAGGAAGATTGAGGTTCAATTTATGTTTCGTCTGGCGATAGCATTTGATCACGTTATTAGATGATCGTAAAACCGATACCTAAGGAAGATAGTTTTCAACTATTTATTCAGGTTATTGTAGAATAGTTTTTATTTGGTGTCCGTATTTATTCATACGAATTTCGAATCTTGATTTCGAATTCGAATTTTTTTTAAAAAAAAAAAAAGGGGGGGGAAGCGGAGGGAATAGATTAAAAACCTTACCAGTTCTCTTAACACCTACTTACGTATTAGTTAAGTAATCTTTTCGTAGATATATTAAAAATATTGCATATTTAAATGAGTTTATTTCAAATTATTCAAAGTCTTATTATTCTATAAAGTAAATTTTTAAAAAAAATAATAGCTCATGAGAATAATTACACTTATATAGGTATCACATTAGAACACGATTAAAAACTACATAAAATAAATAGCAAAACATTTTGTAGAAAATAAAAATTAAAAATATCGAAGTAAAATCAAATCGTCTGAAAATACAATTTAGATTCCGTGTTTCGAGCAACGCCATTTAAACGGGTGGTTATTTATAGACGAGCGTTGAACTATTGCTTCGTTGTTTGCGAAGAGAGAATAAGACAAAAGGGAATAAATATCTGAAATAATGTAGCCGCTAAAACCCTACCTGCAGTGGACGACGATGGGCTTTGGATCGTTTCCAATTCTCTCCCTGACTGATCTGACGAATTTAACTAGGATTTGTGGCGGCTCCGGCACGCCGAAATCTGGCCACGTCGTGAAGTGGAAATGTCTCACGACGCGAGACTGGTCATTCTGAAAAAAATAACATAAATATTAAAAAATTGCTCCATGCAAAGTTTTGTAAAGAACAAATTTAGCCACCCAAGGTGATTTTTTAAAAATCATTATTATATTGTTCAAGTATATATTAGATTGGTTGTTTGGTTGAAATTTATGGTACTGAATCCTCCAGGGATATATTGTGCCAAACACAAGGTAAGATATTAAGCATTTTTTTTTAATTAAACCGATTTAAAATTGACGTGCAGCATGATGGAAGATACGATAGGAGAGAAGAAGGGGGTGGGGAGATCACTGGGGTACCTTTGGGTCGTGGTGCCCGTACTCATCTAAAGGAGATGAACTCCCTGAGGGGATAAAATATTAGAAGTAAAGAAAACAATAAAGTATAGAAAAGGACAACAATATTATTTTAGGATATTAAAATTAAAGCAAACGATAAATTATAAAATTGAGTATATTATAATCCAAATTATTTATTGCTGTCGGAAAAGGAAAACAAGTCACGTGCATTTATTTCACTCTATGTTGAAAAGTGGTCGAGGAACCATTTATACATTACCTAAAACAACAGCTTCTTTATATATATATATATATATATATATATATATATATATATATATATATATATATATATATAAACGAACTCTCACTCTCTCCCTCTCTCTCTCACACACACACATGCACACACACTCACACTCACATACATATAACTTAAAAAATTCTATTTTTATTTATAGATAAGAATAACTTTAGTATTTCCATTGAAATAAATTTTCTTGAAAAATTTATTCTTAAACATCTTATAATTTACTTTCAGAACATCATATTCATCGAAATAAAGAAAAACAGAAGTTGTAAATTACAAAATGAAAACAAAATTGATCATTTAAATAATATAAATTTCAAGCAAATATTCAACTACTGAACAAATCTCAAAATCCCCAAAACCGTTTTTTTTCCAACTTTGAAAGCGGTCCCTTAAATATTGAGCAATACGGTAATTTTTTCTATCACATGGTTTGTAAATGTATGTACAATAACAATATATTATCACGAACCCGAGATGAGGCTTCACTGCAGTGGTTCTCTGCAGTGGAATAGAGACATTTCAGAGATTTCATAAACAACCACGGAAAGTTTAAGCAATGATCCTTTAACCTTGGAGATAGATCTGGTGAGCTTTTTGGCAAGAAACTTGGTAACTTTGGCGATAAAACGAAAGTTTCCGAAAGTGCTAGAATCTAGGCGAAAACTCGATTAGGAAGAAAGTTACGGACTTTCCTGTGACGTTTTGTAACAATATAATAAATCATATCTTTCGCACATGATGCAGTTTCAAAGAATCATGAAATTCATCTCTGGTTTAAATGATAGTTTGCTGTAGTTATAATTTTGTGTAGCTATAATTTGTGAAAAAGGATTAATGGAAAATTTAAAGTAAGTTTACATTTTTCCACATAGCATAATAGTAAAAAATTCTTTATTGTGTAATATTTGATCGAAAGAGACTACGTTATCGATTTACATAAAATTTCGCGTTTAAATTGAAAGGAATGTTTTATGAATCAAATACGAAAGAAATTCGATTCGACAGCAAAAAGAAAATTTGAAATATGTTCCTTTTTCAGTTTTGTTCGATAAATTTATGTAATAAAATAAAACTTTTCCCTCCTACACAATAATAGAGATCGTAACTAACGAATTCTTGAAATAAATAACGTTTTCTAGTTCCTAGTTTACTTTGTATAACATTTTTAAAGTAAAGCATAGACCTGAATTTCAAATTGTAAGCTTTTGTGAACATAAATCTTCGAGTTTTTCAAGGTGAACAGTCACAGGGACACAAACAAAAATTTAATATATTTTCAAATATTCTGCAGAAAACATTCAATAGAAATTTATGAATTAAATCTAATTTTCTACCACTTTAAAAATCGAAAAACCATTCTTCGAGTTTACGTAACTTTTACTTAAATAAAATAGCTCAATATTTCAATATTAAAAAAAAAAAGCAGTCTGAACAATGCCAAGCAATTTCCGCATTTCCCAATTTATACGATGGTATAAAGAACGTGCGCTATAACTCTGCTGTTCATTCTTACTTAAACACTTTCTAATTACCAACCAATAAACATGTATTTTCATAATGATCCACTGGAAGAGGTGATAATTACTTTTTTTTTCAAAGTAATTATCTTTCCTCACGAAACGAACGACCACTTTTTTCCCCAACGTCATATGCATAATTTACCACAAAGTATTTCATTACAAGCAGAAGCTATAAAAAAAACTCCTCGTTTTATTGTTTCTTTATTTTCAGATATAATGACACATAAATACTTAATTAAAAACATTTTTTTAAAAATATTTGGAATGCAACGTGCTTTACAAATGCCATAATTAAACACCCATGTTAAATGTTTAGAAATATGTACCATATACTTCTGTGCATAAGCTGAAAATTTTCGAGAATGTCTAAGCTAAATTATGGGCTCGACTTATATATAGATCCGTTAGTTTCATAAACAAATGTAGGCACATTTTCGTTAGCCGTGCACATGGGATAAATCGCCATAAGTAGCAAGTTTTTGTCTGTAAACCTAAAGTTAATGAAGAAAATATAATTCTAAACGAAATTATCATTTTTTTAATAAAATTAAGTTGTTTTATTTTCGAAAGTATTAATAATTTTTTTTATTCAGTTGTTGCTGAAACTAAAAAAGTGATGCTAGCAAAATGTACACCCGACTGTAGGAAAAGTAACTAAACGTACACTAGAAGTAATAACAGATTATATAAGATAATTCGCACATAAAAATAACAATATGGAATAGGATTACTTTAATCTTCTCTCTATTTTGGGTGTTTTGAATACAAGCTTTATGCAAATAGAAAAAAAAAAGTCATATGAATATACATTGGTGTGCAAAACTTAGCAACATTATAAATTTTATGCAGATGGCCATGAAATTGCAGAAAAGCGGGTATTGCGATCAGTACAATGAACACGAAATTCAGTAGAAAGGTGATACGTATGCAAATGTCAGGAACAAAACATTATAGGCAACGTGAGTATATGCAAAAACGCGTGCGGTTGGAGCGCGCAATTCAAGACTACAATAAAAGGAAGAACGGAGGCGCATTTAAAGAATTCGCTGCAAGTGCAAGTGAGTTTTTTCGTGAAATATGGCTAGAAGAAATCATCTGGACGACTTAACACGAGGAAAAATGGTTGGAAAGCTGGCGGAGGGGTGCAGTTTGACCAGTGTAGCTGAAGAGTTCGGAATCACCAAAAGCGACGTTTCGCGCGCTTGGAAAGCCTTCCAAACCATAGGTACATCTGTTAGAAAGGTTGGTGGTGACCACCCTAGAAAAACAACTGCAGTGGATGACCAATATTTCGTCCTGCAGGTGAAAAAAGCCCAATCCCAGTCAACAAGCGCCATTGTTCAGCAACTGTGTACAGCAAAAGGG
Source organism: Nephila pilipes (assembly GCA_019974015.1). NCBI lineage: Eukaryota > Metazoa > Arthropoda > Arachnida > Araneae > Nephilidae > Nephila > Nephila pilipes. The sequence goes on from BMAW01080714.1 coordinate 163,543, forward strand.
CGACCAGTGTAGCAGTTTATTGTTGTCAGACGCCCTCACAAAGATAGTCTATCCGCCCACCTCCCTGAACGCTGCATCCCTTTGAAAGTTAACCATCGGCGTCACCGCTGAAAGAGGTGTGAGGAGCACAAAAACTGGACATCTCATCAACGGAGTCGTGTTCTCTTTATGGATGAGAGCTGTTTCAGTGCCACAAGCGATTCTCAACACCAGTTGATTTGGAGAGAGGCCGGGACACTGTTTCATCCCAGTAACATCACGGAAAGAGACCGTTCTGATGGTCCTGGAGTTGTGGTCCGGGGAGGCATTGTGTTGAACGGGCGGGTCGAGCTCCACGTTTTCCGACAGAGGTTCTGTAATAAGAGATCGCTATTGTAAAGAGGTGATCCTTCCCCATGTGCGTCTGTTCCGAGGTACTATTGGATCAGACTTCGTTTTTGTGGATGACAATGCACGGCCACGCCGGACTGATGATGTTCAACAGCTACTGGAAAGTGAAGATATCACTCGAATGGCCAGAGTTCTCACCTGATTAAAATCCTATAGAACATGTGTGGGATGCTTTGGGGAGATGCCTTGCGGAACGATTGCCTTCTCCGGGGAACACCCAATAACTGAAACAGATGTTGATTGAGGAATGGGTACTTTCACCTCAAGAACTGTTGGACAATCTGGTTCTTAGTATGGAGAGACGGAGCGAAGCAATCACTGTAGTAAGGGGAAGGTATATCACATAATAAGGAACATCTGCTTATTGTTCTTCCACTTGGGCCGACAATCATGAGTAACGATGCTATGAGCTCAATAAATCCTTTTTTGTTTGTTTTCAGACAATACGCATTGTATTCATTCTTGCGCAATTATTCTTTCGTCAAGTACTTAATTACAAAATTCTGTCTCTCCTTTCTGAATTGCGTATCTCTCAGATGATTTCTCGTGGAGTTATGGAAAAAAACACCCAGTTGCTTAAGTTTTGCACACCAGAGTAGTAATTAACCCCAGGTGGTGGAGGTTAACAGTTCGTGATGTCTACGGGTTCTTAGATTCATGGAAAGAGACGGATTTGCCGTAAAGTAATTTAATTAGAACAGGAACTAATTTATTTACAATATAACTATTTAAAAAAAAAGATTTAGAATATTTAGCTTTTTAAGAAAATTTTAATAATTCCAGATCACCGCTTCTTCGTGCATAACTGTGCGTTCTCACATCATCACCTTCTATCTGACGGTAGAAAAATAGTCCTCAAAGCACTTGTCAAAGCACTCGTAATGTAACACGATATCGATCTGCTTCGAGACGTCTACTAGTGGAGGAAGGCGAAAAAAAAAATCAATTCGGTTATGAATATTTTTAAGTCCGCATCAGAATCTGAGGAACCGAATCGTTCGTCCAATTCACTTTCACTCATTGGAATACGTAGATATTTATTATCACTTTCAATGTTTTCCATACTAGAGTTTATGTCCTTTTCGTACACAAAACAGATTTCACTGTCATGCATATAAGAGTTGCTGATGTAGAAATTTTTAAAAGTTCGAACTATCTTTCGGTTTATATGTGGATTTTGAATTATTTGATAGATTTATGGAGAGGGGAGGGAAGCACTATCGACTCATATACGGTTTGGCTGATATTCGGACACATACAGTATGTATTTAAAATGAGGAGTCTAACGCTGATTTCTTCACAAATTCTTTCGGTAATTATGATTTTTTTCATACGTATTTATCGTTTTAATAACTTAGTTTAGTTTAGTTTTTATTAACGTCGCAATAGAAGCAACACGTGGGCTATTGGCGACGAACCTCGTAATTTTGAACCTCGTTCAAGTGACGAGGACGTCACATGAGCCATTCTCTTAACTTCCACACCACGCCAAAGGGAGGACTTTGGGCCCCAAACAGATTAAACGAGCATCAGCCCCGGCTACAAGGCGGGTCTTTGGCAGCCAAGGATCGAACCCGCTGGTCACGAATCCGAAACCATGACCACTAGGCTACCGCGGCCACATTTTAATAACTTAAAAGCAACACGAAGGCTGTAGGACTTTGTAATTCTGAACAATGATTAATTGACGAAGGTGACACCTGAGCTATCACACCCCTCTAACTTCCGCATCAACCCCACATATCACTTTTGGATACACTTCTGTGCTATATCTAAAAGCTACAGAGAATTCCTTTTGTCTACTTACTCTGGACACCTTGAATTCGGAGATGGTCCAGTGATGATACTGCGACTCGTTGAGCAATATGACTTGTATGTCGCCGTAGTAGACTGGCTGCATGTCAAAGGGCCAGTAGTGGTCACACTTCTCCCGCCCCTTCTCGATGCAGCGGGTCAGCATGACGATGGCGCGGCTGTTCTGCTCCCACACCATTCGCCAGAGGTCGTCCCGTGTGCTGTGCAGGGGTCCCTGGGTCACGATGAACTCGCGGGGAGAGTTATAGCCCTGTAATATAAAACACAATGAGGCAAATAAATAATGGAATGGATTCTTAAAAATAATTACTAACGTAGTAATTTGTAAAGTGGCAAATAGCAACTAATGATTGCAAATGGACCAGATTCGTTAAATTTTTTAAATAAAATTGGTAAATGGGTAAATTACCAGGAATTCTGTAAACCTTGAAAATAAAATAAAAATTTATAATATTAAGACATATTTGAATTTTGTATATTGCGACGAAAGTAGTTATTTATAAATAGTGCTTTGAACACAAATATAAATAAAAAAATTCAGCATTTTCATAGTATATTATAACTACTTAAACATGAATATTTTTTTTTCATAATGAAAACAATTATAAAACATGTAATTATATATCTCATCTGTTCGTATCAACATATTTAAAAAAAACAGTAAGAAATATAACCGATTAACAACTTGATCTCCTAATTGTGATCTAATTTTTATACAAAATAAAGCTCGTTCAGATTCCACAATTATTTCTTTATTGTTATTAAAGAATCGTATGCTGTCTGAATACATTTCTCCCTTATGCTTTCCTGATGAAAATACTCCTGTTCTTTTTCATTAATATTTGTGCGTATGTGTGCCAGAGGCGGATTATCGTGTAATTCTGTTTTTGTTAATAAGTTAAATTTCTATTTTCTGAGTAACATTTAATAATGATATGCGTACTCTCAGCCACAGTGTCTCTACCGTTTTTCAGTGCTACCACCGGAGCACTGAACAATAATAGAGACGCACGGAATAAATACAAAAAAGTTGACTATAAATATGAGCAAAATGTACTGAATTCTCGGTAACAACAGCGTAAAATTACCGGTAACAATTTAAGGCCAAAATTCACAATTTACCGATAAGTCCTAATGGCAACAGACATATCCATTTAATTTAATTTGTTGATATTTAATTTGTATCGTTTACAACCAGAAGTTCTTATTGGTTATATATTAAGAATTTAAGAATTAAGACCAGAACCATCACAGGGCATCGAATTTGCGGGTTAAAAAGTGAGGTAAAATAAAAGATCAGAAAATTATCTTTTCTATTGGAAAAAATCGAGTATGAATCCTATTTACAGAAGATGAAGACGTCTACTTAGTGAACGATAGCAGTGCGCTTACAGCTGTTTTATAGCATTTTCCATTTAGACAATGTAGCCATTATTACCATTTGTCGTTGGTGATAAGAGGTGTAACAAAGGTTTTGTTGACTTTGCACAGGATATTCTTAAAATCTCCCTTCCCTTCATGCATTCATAACTAATAGTACATATCAATAAAGAAATAAATACAATAGAAATTTTCAAATAGCTTCTTAAATGTAAAAGGGAAAAAAGGAGGGTTGGGGAATTCTTCGAACAGACCAATTCTGGTTATCGGAAGATTATGTAAAAGGAGACCAACAAAATGAGACTCTACTGTATAACAGTTCGACGCAGCACTAGCAGCGCCACTTGCCGAGAGAACATAATACACTCATAACCGATTCCAATTTTTTCCTTAACCATCTGGTCTAAAAATACTGGGTTATTCAAAATGGTTCATCATATTTCAAAATTCCATATTTTCATAAATAAACGACACAGAAAGATATGTAATACATGAATGCAAAAGGAAAATTTTGAAATTTTGGTTTACAAATGTTCGATATAACTTTCTTTCATTACACGAATGTCAATTCGATATGTAAATTCCTGCTAAACACGTTGTAAAATGTCTGTAGTAATTGACTGTACAGCAACAGAAACCCGTTGTTTAAGTTCACATAAATTTGCGGGTGATGGTGACGCATATACTTTATCTTTCACGAAAGCACAAAGAAAGAAATCGCTTGGTGCTATATCAAGAGACTTAAGTGGCCAACTGTGGGACATCAAAAGTCATCGAGTTTAGTGTGACCGATCCAACTCCGAGGCAGTTCTTTTAAATTTTCTAAAACAGCTTTCGGTAAATAATTCACAAAGAACACACGAGGGCCATCTTTTGTTCACAAGCTTTTTTCTATTCTTTTTTTAAAACTTCTATTTATTAAGATTACTATTTAAGTTAGATGCATTAATCATGAACATAGGGAAGCCATCAATCATAAGAAGGCTCGTCATAGCAGTAAGACATATTACTTATTATTAATTACATTAGCATTCCGATGATAAAAGTTATGGTCAATTGGTTGAACGTTAGATGAAATAAAATGGCGGCCTAAAAGACTGTGAAATTGTCATGTTTTGATTGGTGGGGCAAAACTCCTGTTTTTTTTTCCACGCTCAATTTTCAAAGTACTGCTCATATTTTCAATTTTGTACACAGTAAACAAAATTGAGCTATTGCAACGATTGTAGTTGAATCACTGTCTCAAAAAGAATTACAATCATTAAATCATTCACCGCCAAATAGCAAGACACATTTTGACGTTTGCTTTTGCATATACCTGTTTTAATTCATCATAAGATTTCATATGAGCTTTAATATTAACATCAATGCCCCAAAACTCATATTTCTAAGTGTAACATTAATTCAAATTGCTACATATTTTATCGCAATGATTTCAGCAAAAGCATGTCCCACGTTAAAAGAAGCAAAAGTTTGCTTTGTAATGATGTCCTGCCTATTAATACTTTGTTCAACTCAAGTTAATTTATTTAATAAGAACAACAGTTTTCAGTAATAAAAAAAACTGTTTATTAGTGAAAATTAGTAACTTTATGAAAAAGACTAGTAAGAAACTCGATTCAAAAATAGCGCCTCCACGGCCATAATGTTTTTAATTACAATCCTATATTCAAAATTCCTGTTGTACTTGAAAGCTACGTATGCTCTCTATGTAATGCATTCATTCCCTTCGTTGGAATGCCGAAAACTAAAAATGATAATCCTCACGGAGATGAGGTTGAAAAAACGAGGTATGCGACTTTCACCTCTTCCAAAAAATGAAAGAAACCTTGAGGGACATCACCTTTCATTTTGACGGCGAGGTAAAAGCTACAATTAAAGCTTGCCATCGACAGCCACCACCAAATTTTTCTCCGGTGGATTTGCCCAACTAGTTCCGCATTGGTATAATTGTGTGGTAAAGAACATTTTTGGAGATTAAGGAGAGTCAAGCAGTCTGTCTTCTTCCCCCTCTTACCTTTTTTTTTAAAAAAAATTAAATCTTAATTCCATCTTCACCGCCTAAAACAAGGGATATGAACAAAACATTTCCCATGCATCATCTAACCATTTGTGAGACTCTGAGAAGCTAATTTTATAATATGTACCTTACTTTACATAATATAATTAATTGTTGCACAAGTAATACACAAGAGTTTTTTTTCCCCTTGCATATCTTGCAGTATAATGGAGTATAAAACAAGACCTTCGGTAAATTAACGGGTAGGATTTTGGAAATTTATTTTCATTTTATCTTTTATTTTACTTTAAATTATCACTGATCATTTATAAAATCTCGAAGTAATTCTATTTAACTGGAATATATTCATTCCATTTGTTCCTTTGATGAAAGTTATATTGTATACTATTATTCGACATAAGCGTCGTAGCGTGTAATTAGTTTGTAGAAACCCCTCTGGTAAAAATCTGTGCTTTACGAAACAAGGAATTGTCGCACACCCTGTTCCACCTCAGTATTGTTTTACATGGACCTGAGCACGAATAATACGCAGTGTGGACGTCTCGTCTGACACCGTTATGAGCGTACGCACCTATCCGCTAACAGCATGTCCTGTACTCTAGTAGTGTTGTTTTCATTCATGGATGTGGAGGGACACCCACTTCGATCTTTATCCTCAACATTCTGCCTTACTTCGCTGAACATGCGACTCTAGCACTCAACCATTTGATGAGACATGATTCATTCACCATACACAGACCATATGCATTCATGGACGAGAAAAACCAAGTGCCTATTCATACCGGATAATAAAACACATTTTCATTGCCGAACAAGTTGTCAGTCACGTCTCGGGCACGCTGGTCTGCTGCTACTTTCTTTTCTTATTCGCTCTGCACATGCGTCATTTCTCCTCCACTGACGCTACTTCCGTCGTTGAACCAGCTAAAGGAATGGATTCTTATGGCAGTTGTTTGTTTCATTTGGTATATCATGTGCTCTTTCAAAAAAAATGACGAAACTTACTTTCGGAACATCCCCCGTATTAAGACTAGACCACAGTAATGTTGATCTAGACTGTAACTTTTACTTCTCTGTCCACATTAATTCAGAAAACTTCAAAAACTTACAATTTTGTAATAAATTTTAAAAAAAAATTGTCTCTCCCAATTGTATTCACTAGACTCCCCGTTACTTTCTTGTTATCTACAAATTTTTCCGCCCGCCCTCCTCTTCTTATAATTCCCAATTACCTCAAGTATAAGTGATAGAGATTATGTGAAAAATTGAATAATGCATTTCTCAGAGGACACACGCAGCTTTCAAATGAATATGGATTGGCAAAATTCGGCATCAAAAAAAAAAAAAAAAGATATACAATGGAGGCATTACTTTTCAATTAAGCCTCGTAAATAATTCTTTACCTTTGCGATTACACACGAAAAACGAGTGTAATCGTAAAAGGAAAAGTGAAGCAGAGAAAGCTTTTGAGAGTCCCTGAAAACAAAGGTGCAAAACAGCACTGGGAGATTTATGGGAAACATTACATTTCTTGTTTCGCAGAGATACGAATGTATATCAACAGCATCACCCTTCTTTAATGCATAACATCATTTCGGAAAGTGTCGTGTTAGAGAAATCGAGCAATTCACACACGCTTCGTTCAGATGATGTACACTGAATAATTCAATTCTTGGCTGAAGATAAAAAATGGCGGAATATTGCATCGTCATATTTATATCTAAAGTTATTTTTACAAAATAATGTATTCGGTAGCTACATTCAGGATGTGTATCTTTTTCTTCAAAACAAATAAAGAGAATTCTTTTGTTCTGTTAAAAGAAGAATAATGTACAATCAGCTGCTAAATTTGATGTTCCGAAGATATTTCTGCTTATTCGCGTGGTAGGTTTGTCTCAATGAATAGAGGTCGATTGATTATTTATTAATGTTGCACAATTAAGCAAAGAGAGATGTTAGGGATGAGCCTCATAATTTTGATCTTCAGTCCAGTATCGAGGATGATACCTAAGCTGGCATTTCTCAATCCTAACTTACACACTACATCTACATGGTCATTTTGAATCCCGACAGAATTAACGTGCAAGTGAGTAACTTTAAGAGTTGTAAACCCTACAGCCAAATCTGGCTATTCTGCACTAAACATTTAAAATTTCTTTTTTTTTAAGCTGCACTTACATAAATTTCTTTTTTAAAAAAATGCTGCACTTAAATAAATGGTAAAATGAGAGATAAAATATTAGTATGTATGTAAAAAAATACAAAGTAAAATACTATGGTTAAAAATTTAAATATGGTTTAAAATACCAATTTTAAATAAAAATGCTAACAGCGCAAGTTTTCTCCATCACTGCTCACCACTAACTCAGACAAGTTTATAACATGAGTTCTATAGCCTTTTCCTTTCAACTAATATTTTGGGAACCTTTAATTGAATTTGTTTGAATTGAAAATCCCTACTAATGAGTGAAACGTGTCTCGCGTATTTTAGATTACAATTAGTTAAGTGTAATGATTAAAATTAAGGAGATGTATGTATAAGCAGCAAAGATATTAATATTAGAATTTGTATTTTAGTGCGTGATAAAGATAAAGAGCGGAAATTATCAACTGAAATATCAGATTTCAATCTGTGCTGTGCAAGGAGCCTTTGGAATAAATTCAGATGAATCTACATAAAGTAAGTGATTCGAACCCTCAACTTTAGTTCATCTAAAGCTTCGAACACGATAGGGTTGGTAGAATTATAATATTCATTTTATTTAAAAGTTCAATCAGATGCGTATGGAATTATTTTCCATGTATATGAAAATGGTTAAAGTAAAATATAGATTATTCGAAGTTCCCAATAAAAGAACTTGATTATTATATGCGAATGATTTACTCTTCATTTGGCTGTGTAATTTTATTAATTTCTAATTCTATGATTCTCTAATAACGGAAGAAGGAAGTAAACAGTCAACCAGATGATTCTCTAAGAAGGAAGTAATAATAACGGATGTTACAACTTTAAAAAAGAAAGATTAAAAAAAGGTGAAAGTACAGTGATGAAACACCGGACAATCTATTAAAATATGATGAACGGTGTGTGGGTACATGACAGGAAGAGCACCCGGAAGAACTCTTACCGAACAAAAAGTGTTTACGCGAAGTGGAAGTTTTAACGAGCATCAGCTCTATTGCACATGAGTCCTTAATGACAATAAGACTCCAGTAAGTGAGTGAAAGGTGGAGATCATGGATTAACAGACAAATGGTTCTTAGCTGCACCAAAATTTGTATTGCTGTGAATGAAATGCAAGAACAACAGAAAAAAAGGGGGGAACGGTTGATAAGGAGAAAGGCCGAAAATAGAGAAGGATCGGTAGGCAGTAAACGAAATCGGTAGACTATCACGAAAGTAGTCTCCCGTGTGTACCCTAAAGGTGGTAAGCACCGTGGGGAAAAAAAGATCAAGCACTTGAGGGAACATTAAGATTCAAATCCACAACATGACTGAAACAATACCGGCCATGAGTTCGTGACCAAGACTGGTTGACTGTTTATAAGCATCACTCTTAAAAGCAATACGAGGGCTATTGGAGATGCACTAAGCAATTTTGAACATCAGTCAAGTCCTGAGGATGACATCTGAGATAGAACCTCTTTCGCTAAACTTCTACATTACACCAACGGTAGGACTTAGAACCTGGAGAGATTCAGTGTTCATCAGCCTGATATCAACGGGTATTTTGTGGCATCAGGACTTGAACCCTCGATTCGGCGGAAACAATGGCAGCCGCGATTTCGCGACCATGACCACTAGGCTATTCCGGCCACTATTTATTACTGTCTTCTCGGATTTGAGACTGTTTTCATCTAATGTGAAATAATAGGAAAAGAACTCGGCACAGTTTTGTTGACCGAAAAATGCTTCATTGTTGATATCACATTTTGACTTCGATATCCTTTGCAGAGATCATATTTTATTGCACTATTCAATTCTGAGTGAATCGATTCATTTATTCTGGTATGAGATAAGCTCTCTATTTCGACTCTTTTGTTGTAATGCTAATCTATTCTATAAACGTGACTGATTAAAGTGGAAAATAACGTATTTTTTACATTCGAGGCTGGCTCAAAAATATCAGTGTTGGACAACAGATGGTATTGCTACAGAAAGTTGGAGTTACTCTTGGCAGTTGCCATCCGTAAATATATTATAAAACAAATTTGACTCTGATTAATGTATTAATTTTGATTGCTTCTATATCGAGTAATCACTATCGATGACACTGGAATCAAGCAATAATTAAAAGAAGGGGGTTGCTTTCGGTGAATTTACTTCGAAGGAGGGTAAGATAATTGGAAAAGTGATGGCGACGATTTTTTGGAACGATAAGAGGACATATTCATGGACGTTTAAAAAATATATAAAACGATTAATGAACAACATTACAATGGGTTGCCCAATTCCCATTTCTCCTTCCTAAAGGTAGGTATTATTTGAACAACCGTAATATTTCGATATTTTAAGCACTCGGTCTAATAAATGGATAAACGTGTTAGAATTACATGAGCTTATTTTAAAATTGGGATATATTTCTTATCTAAAATGTAGATCCTGCTATGGAACATTAGGCGAAGACAACCTTAATCATTCATAAATTTATGAAGAAACAGAAGAAGCCATATTTTGTTCAAAAATTCACAGAAATTTTCTACATATTTTATTTACCAAGCACTATATAAACGCGCGAGTTTCTTCAGAAAATATCAAACCTTGATTCTAAGACAAACTGCGAGGACTGCGTAATCTCTAAGGATTTTTTGCGCTTTATTTGCTTCCATCTCGTTTTAAATTCTTCGACGGTCTCTACACAAGGAATTCTTCAGTCGAGTTCGAAAAAGGAATATTGTTCTTTTTTCGTCGCTAGGTATTAAAGGAAGTTTCAAAGAGCTTTTAAAGCTCCATGCGACTGAAGTGGGTTTTTTTCTTTCTTTTAAAGAACATCATTCTTTGAGTAATTTACAGTCTCATAGAGCAGACAAAAATTGCTTCCCGCTAAAAGCTGAGAACAGTATGTTTACAAGTAGAGAGGTTTTAGAATAAGGTTTTACGTCTTGTTTCGTCTTCAATCAACGTTTTCTGATGGTTTCTTGAAGTTAAAATTGCAGAAGTGTTGTCGAAATGTTTTGAGATAGGTTTTTTATTTTAAGAGAACATTCATTTTTTTACTACTAACTCGTTAAGAAACTTCGAACTTCATAAACTCTTCGAATTAAAAGACCAAATCTGATCATTAATAAAAAGATTAACTTAACTAATGCAGAGAAAAAATATTTTAAATTTCACATCAAAAATGAAGAAAATGTTAAAAAAAATTATAGAGAGTGATTTTTTTAAAAAAATATTTAAAGTAAAGGTAAGTTTATTTTAATAAACAGGTGCCAAAAAACATAAGATATCATAATTTTATGCTTTTTCTTATTCACTTATAAATTTTAATTACAATTCTATGTTCAACTTGATAATGGTTAATGATAGCTGAAAATATATGATGTAATTTACTTAAACATGTTTTTACTTTATTTTTTATTTGCCTAATCATTCCAGGCTTCGCGTCTTCAAATTTTCATCTAAAAATACATTAGCTTAATTAGAATTAACTTGTTTGTTAGTTTAATTACGGAAAAGTAGCAAGTTTAGAATTTATTGTCTTCCTTGCAAAACATAAAACTAGACAAAGTCTAGGTGAAATATCAGAATTCGAAGCCCCAATTAGAAGAAAATCACTGGCCGCGAGTCCACGACCATGACCATCAGGTTACCACAGTCATACATAACAAACATAACGTATAAAACATAATAAAACAGTATGAACATTAATGGAATAAAATACCAAAGGTACTCACAGGAATGTAGTTTGCGTTGATGTAGTCGGTGCCTTCCTCGTCATCCGTGGGCATGAGCTTGATCCTGGAGTGGTCGTAAGGCAGGATGTTGGTGAATCGGTTCTTAGGTCGATTGACGGGAAGGTCGGCCGCGTTGCAGGCTCGATCTCGTCCCACGTTTTTAAGGAGCTCAAACTCCTCCGAGAACCGGAAGTCAGAGTCCGCAGCCATCAGACGGTAATGCTCTGCGAAGTCCTTCAGCTTCACGGGACGGCTGCAAGTTAACAAAATAACAATTCAGCAAAAGTTCGTAAAAGACGCGTGTTTGTTGCTAGTTCCTGGAAGAGCCGCCATACTTTTATCTGTTCCGTTCGAAAATGAACGGATAAGTGAAAGATCTTAGATGGCAATAACTGGCGAACGCCAATGCAAAAGGGAATAGAGGTAAGAAAAAGCTCGAATTAATATTTGTTGTAGAAAAATAATTCGAACGTTTTTACTAGATGGCGCACTCCAAAGTCATGCAACTCGTTAGTGTTGATTTTGATTAGATATAGATTAAATTACGATCGTGACGATCATAATGATCAGATTATGGGAAAATGATCGATTCCATTTGAAAGGACTCACGTCCTTAATTTGTATATTTGTTCTGTAAATATTATTTAGAATTCAGATTTGGTTGAGTTCTTTTTACTGCGTAAATATTCATAATTATTAGAACAAGGGTCAGTAGCCCATGGGCACCCTTGCGCCCGCTGTGTGTTATGAAGTTATCTGTGATGGGGGATCCCCCCCTATTTAAGAGTATTCATTTATTTCTTGTTATATTTATTACTAGTCATATGCTCATATTTTTAGTGTACATGTGTCTTCTACTTTGTCGTTTGTTTGCCCTACTTTTATAAACTTTTATAAACTTTGTTATTTTAATCCCTTAATGAGTGGTTGAAGTAAAAGTATTGGTATTAAAATCTATAATTTTATTACTAATGTGTAAGAATAGTAGTTTCGTCGATTTTAAAGATGAACGTATTTATTTCTTGCGTTCCGGTAACCTTATTTTATATGAGAATATAATAGTAATTTTTATACCTCAAAATTATTTTTTGGAATAATTTTTTGTATAGTACATGTGTTATTAATAGGACTAAATTATAAATTTACTTTCCAAAGAACAAAAAGACTGGGGATCCCTGGGTTAAAGGATTTGTAGAATGAACTTAAAAAGGATAAGTGTAACGTATAAGTACAACGCTTCATGGAATGGAATAGATATTTTTAGAATATTTTTTTTTCTCTTGTAAAAGGATTTTCTTCTCTTGAAAATGATTTTCTACGAAAAAAAATCGCTTGATGACGATGCCATTTTCGACATCAAAGAAGAAAGGGATAAAAAGTATAAGAGATAAAAGTAAAAGTTTTCTTCTAGGACTTTGGGCCCCGGCTACACAGTGGGTCTTTAGCGGCCAAGGATCGAATCCGCGACTGAACGAAAACTGCCGGCCACGAATCCGAAGCCATGACCACTAGGCTACCGCAGCCACATGATAAACTTTAAATCAATAGCAATGGATAAACAACTACTTGAGTCAAGACTTCGTATTTTCTAACATTAATCAGGTGTGTGGGTTTGTGTGTGAAACCAACTAGTAGTAAATTAGATTCAATTCAATTCAGACATCTATTCAAATGTTTTCCATTTCGTCAATCTATTTCCAAACACACTATTGTTTGCATTCGAGACATTAAGGAGTTGTAATTTTTATGAATTTGATCTTTTTTCCACAGAATTTCAGAAACAATAAAAATAGAAAAGAAATTCTGAAATGATTTTATACCCTGACGCACAAAAAAAAAAAAAAAAAAAAAAAATTACCACCAAGATTTAAACTTAGAAGTTATTTGATGGCACAGGCTTTTAAAAATAATTATATCGATTCGAAAGACGCATATCTTAAACAGGTATTGACAAGCTCAGTTCTTATCTTCCGTACGCTTCCATTTAACGATATAGAACCTCCGAATCTGTTGAACGTTTGAGATAAGACAAAATTGCAAAACCTCGTTAAAAAAAATTTCTGGAAATATATACGATAATACGAAGAAAAAAAACAGATATAAACAGAAATAAGAAAGAAAGTGCGCACCTACATGTAGACGAGAACATTAACTTTATTCATGAATAAAACGAAGTATTTTTCTTCAGATTTAATTTTTTCTGCCTTCAAATCTTCCCTAAGTAATATGTATTCGGACATTTATTTTTATTGATAAATATTTTATTGCCATGTATCACACATTTTAGGAATTTGTTAATAAAATTCCATTAAATATATGCTTACAAATATTTTAAAGCTAAATGTTAGCTACAATAATTACTGTGTCAGTAAACTAACTAGTGCGTACATATTTCTTTTATTTTCACTTTATAGTAACAGCAATTACATTTCTTTAGGAATGTATTTAATAATTTATGTTTTGCTGTAATTTTAATATTTAAATCAAAATTTTGATTTTTAGCCCATAATCATTTGATTTCATTCTGTTAGGCGCCTAAATTTGGCTTCGTTTTGGTTCTTGAAAAACTTGTGTGTTTTGATTGTTACCACAAATTGGCGATGTAATAAATAATAATATTATTCGTAAAAACAGTCAATTTATTTTAGAAATTAAGTCTGCAAACTTTATCAACATTTTCAGAATAAAAATAACTCCATTTGTTTCTCAAACAAATTTATGCGTTATAAAATTCACTACAGTTATTTCTGTTACTTTCAATTCACGTCTTATTTGAATTACTGTTACTTTTATTTAAGCTAGCCAAGAAATTTTTTTAAGAACACCCTCAAACTCAAGAGTAGTTATGTTATATCAGAAGGATTGTTTTCTGAAAAATGGTCTATATTTCACGAAAAGAGAAAAAAAATACAAATATTTTTGCGTCGTGAATTCGTTGAAGATGATACAATTATTTACAAAATTTGTTAGCCATATGTTTCAAAAAAAAGGGATTAAAAGTTAAAGACATTTTCAGACAAAAACACGCCCCAATAATAATATAAATTCATGCGTGGTTATGACGCATATGTTCGTTTATTATGGAATATTTTCGAAATTTTGAGCTAATTGACATAAATATAGAAAGTTTCCCTTTGACTTATAAAGCTAAGAAATCGTTTAGTACAAAAGCATAAAGGACAAATTAGGAAGAAATTGCAAGCAGGAAAAATGAAGTGATTCAAACAGAAAGGGTTATTATATTAAAGTACTTTTATACTTTTACAATCGTTTTGGAGAATGTCACCAAAGCTACCGTGAACTTTAAATTCCGGTACCCCAGCACCGATACTTCATAACACCCTTGGCGCGATGTCTAGTTTTGCTTTGGTGAACGGCGCCGCCATTTTTGTCAATATTTGGTTCCTTGCGTTTCTATACATTTTCTTTCCCCTGCTCTTTTTCCCATTTTAATCTGAATTTCTTAAGATTAAGATGTGGTACATGAAATGAATTTGTAAAACTAGGGAATATAATCGATTCTGATCGGTGTAAAAAGAAAATTATTCTGTTTTGTTAATTAAAAAAAAGGTTGAGAAAGTTGACTCTAACAATGGAACTATCAATCCCACGTGTTGCATTGACGGTCAGACATCTCAAAAGAACATTTAAGTCAATAGTAATATGCTGGGAAAATTCCACTAGGTTTTTAACTGTGCCAATTGGGTGAAATAAAATATCCAGTGGAAATGACCGAAACCCACTTGAATTATATATTCGTATAACCGAATATATAAAGCGAAAGTTATGAAATTAAAAGCAACAGTTGCTTTAAATGTATTCTTTAGTCAATTGCAATGAAATTTCACAGAAAACTCAGAAAGCTATATGAAAGCTTAACATTTTTTTAAAAAACTTAAAATCATGTATGAATGTAACAAATAATTGCTGAATATAAAATGTTGCTACATTTTCAACTTGACTCCGATAATATTCTAGTAGTGTATACTTATATTAAATATTTTGTTCTTTATACAATTGTGAAATCATATTATGATACAAATAATAGAATATTTTCTATTCAAAAAAGTGAATTAAAATTTTATTATTATCTCAAGGTGAAGTCAATTTTATTGGAACGTTATTTTGCCACTTTATTTATGAAAAAACAGTGAGTTAAAGAACATTAATTTTCTTCTGCAATATGTACTGACTTTAATGTCTCTTCGATTATTTAACCTGTGAGGTTAAATTACCTGGTTAATAACTTCAAATAACCTGGATCTTTGTTGAGTAGTAGTTGTGAAACTCTAAAAACATATTGAGAAAAATGTGACTCACCTAGTGATGACTTCACTGTCCGCAATGGACATAGCATCTGCTTTGGCATGCTTGGCTTTCTTGGCGAAGGGGGCGAGCCTCCTTCTTCTCCAAAGTAGGGCCACCCCAACCCCCAGCACGAGAACAATTAGAGGTATGAGTATTCCAGCCAGGAGAGTGCGGTTGTCCGCCTCTGCAAATAAAAAATAAAGCTAAAATGTTAGCTTCTCCTTAAAAATTCGATAAGTTAAATAGTTTTCAGATTTTATACACCATAAGCAGGTTTTAATTGCTTTTTTTGGCACATAAACTCTTTAGAAGCATGTACCTGGTATACTCATTATATGTAAAGTTATTCAAAATTCTTAGGAAGAACTTTGATGAATGTTTAAAACTTTTGATGAATGCTAAACAAACCTAAGCAAACATATTTCATCATACATTGCATATGAAGGGGCATTGTAAAGTATTAATTATTACTAAAAAATAGCTCATATATCTGAATAAAATTCTACATATGAATTTGTCCCTATGTACATAATGTTCTAAATTACAGATATTCATATTGATCTGTTTGTTTTCAAGAAGCCGTAGATTGAAGTAACCCATGATATTATAATTGTTATCCCAGAAATTTGTTAAGTTTTAATTACCAAATGAGTCGAGATAGAAAATAATTTTTTTTAATTATTCTTAAGACTTCTCTATATAGTCATCCTCCAGAGTTATACATTTCTCTCAGCTTTTTTTTTAACTTTGCGGAGGCCGTCATTCTAGTATTCAGCATATTGAGATAACTATATCTTCACCCAAATGTTGATTACTTTAATGTACGACTTCTTGAAATCAAACAAATTAACGTTAATAGTTGCCATTTATTATTTAACCAGATATCTTGGTTAGTTTTTCGTTATAATTAAAATTGCTCAATATCCCCGAGGACATTTCTTACCATTTCAGTTTTTTTTCACTTCAGCTTGATAGTACTGTTATTACAAGAATATCGGAATAATCAAATTGCAGAGTAAAATTTCGGAGAAAAAAATGCTATAATGCTCTCTAAAAGTAAATAAACGCAGAAAAGATATCTGTACTAGCGTATACAGTTGTTTTTAAACAAAATCACATTCCAAAACAATCTCTGCGCCAATATTTCTTTCGGATAAATGTGTTTATCATATATGGGAGATAGAATATCGAAGAAATGGTGCAATCCCTAATTCTTTGTTGTTGAATCATGAGTAACCACAAGTTATCTTTCCGGAAATGGTTTGCAGGAAAGAACCCATCATCACTACCATCAAGTGATAACGCAAGACGATTTTTTTTTTTATAGATTTTGTATATATTTATTCGCGATAACCAGTATAAGAAAATAGTTAAGTATTAACCAGTATTTTTATAGAATATATGCTTAGTATGCTAGGAAATCCAAACAATTGGTGACGTTACGTAATAAAATTGTTATAAGGGGTCAAACGTATAAGATATATGAGAATTCTAATTAATTTGGTATCAAAAATTAGAAAACTTCACTCAATTCTATTTAAATCAAAAGTGAAAAATATGATATTAATTATTCGTTTAAGGTAACCAAGGCGTTTTCGATAAGAAAAAAAAAATTTAATTTTTATGTCATTTTTAAATAATCCTCACTTTTTTTTAAATTACAAGCAATGAAAATCATTTAACATTGAGATATCAATAGATTTATATATTTTTTTAAGTGAAGAAAATCTCATTTATATGCATAAATATTTCCGAATGAGCAGATAATAAACAATAGCTTCTCTTATATTTCTAAGTTGAGTAATTACCTTTAGCATGAAATTCACTAGATTTATGACTTTTAAAAAAATTGCTGAGTACTTATAAAAATGACATACTATACCTGAAAATAGTTATGGTTTCAAAACTTAAATACGAGTGTAAAAAAACAACGTATAATAAAAAAAAAAGATTTTATTTTAAGATTCAAAATTACAGCAATTTTAATACAAATATTGTGCATTGCTTAAATTTTGTATTAGAAGAAAATCACGATTACTGTGTAAGAAATAATCTCATTTTATAGTGCAGAAAATATGAACACAACAGATACAGTAGTAGATCTGAGAAAAGTGTACCACAATCCTAAAAAGTCACATTTTGATAAAAACGCAAATACACATATTTTTTTATACGGTGTGAAGTGTGTTTATATTATTTTAAAATTCAATTATAAAGTTCTCATAAATAATAAATAAATGAAATCAACAAAGCTCCCTTAGCAAACAGAAAAAATGCAAAATTTGAACATTTTAAAATCCTAGTTTTCTCAAAACGTTTCACAAAAAAATATTTGTAAAAAAGAGCACATTCAAATTTTATAAGGGATTTTAACCTCGTAATTTTCCCTACCACTCAAAGTAAATCGTTCTATCAGAAACTCTTTGTAGAGAAATTTTAAATATTTTAAGTTGATTCTATAGTTATTCTGTTTTAACGAAATAAGTATATTTTGATTTATATGACATACTTTTTGAATATTTTTAAAAAAATTCCGGTCTTGCTTTCTTCGTTATTCACTGAACTGACACGAAATCAATAGAATAACAATAATAATAATGATAAAACTGAAATATTTTTCTCAATTCAGAAGCTTAACAATTTCAATAAATATCCATCATAAAATGCACATGTCATATCAAAGCAATCGGGGGATAAGGATTAGTGGATAGAAGTCTAAGGGATAAAAGTGATATTCGTTCTAGAATCCGGGAAAATCCCAATAACAGACATAATTCAATAAGAAATGTATCACACACTAAATTAACATTAAAATGGAATTTGGTTTAATATTGCTCAGGTTTTAATAAGTTACTAATCTTCGTAAAGAGGAAAATAATGCTTGTATACGTGTAATGTGGGGGGGGGATTAAAATTGTATTTCTGTGAAAAACATATATAATTAAAAGTATATTTACATTCTTCTAAACTGCCCCTTTTTATTAAAAATTGCATTGCTTAGAACGAATACAGCTCTTAAACGCTTATAAAAGTTAAAAAAAATATAAAAACTACAAGTTAAAAATATTGATAAATTTGCCCGAAAAGCGATTACTGAACCTATTACAGTACAACACTTCTATTGGTCGATTGTTCATTAATGTCGCATTCAAAAGCAACACAAGGGCTATTGGCGATGGATGTCGGATTTTGGAACCTCGTTCATTTACAAAGACGATACCTAGGCTGCCCAAACTTCCACCCCACACCCCGAAAAGATTTGAGTATCGACAGATGTAACGCACATCAGCTCCGCTACACGACGTTTCTTTAGCAGTATTAGGATTCGAACTCACGATTCGATGGAAGACATAGCAACCGCGAATTCAAGACCATGGCCACTGGGCTACCGCGGCCGTATTAAAACTTCAAATGCTTAATTTCGCACTCGTTCTAATCATGTAGAATTTTCCACTAATGATATCTTTTAGATTTTCCATAAGAAAACATTAGATTGTATTACAACATAAAAATAATTACTGCAAATGAGTAATTACATACTTACGTTGCCCTTCTATTTTGTATTAAAAAAATTTAAAATTCTTTAACAACAAGGGGAAAAAACACGTAATATTTAATTTTGAAATAGGCTTTGGAATTTTTTGTAGGAATTCTGTTCGAGTAACCCTGGTGATATAATAGATAAGCGTCGACTGCTGTAATTCTATTTTTAGATAGATACGAAAGAGCCATGTGTGTTAGCTTCTCTATGTCTTGCTGATAACCAAGACAACGCCTAAATAGCTTTAGCTCCATTATTATTTCTTACTTTAACACATCAATCAATAACTCCCGAGACTAACATTGAAAACAACATTTTTTTGCAAAAAATTTTTTTATTCATCAACATAATCACCTTTTAGGGTGATACAATCGTTCCAACGCTTTTCCAATTTTTCAATACCATGTTTATAAAAAAAAATTATCTTTCGTTTCAAAATAAGCTTCAGTTTCAGCGATGACCTCCTCATTTGAGACAAATCTTTTTCCCTGGAGCATTTTTTTAAGATCAGCAAAGAGCCAGTAGTCACTGGGGGCTAAATCTGGCGAGTATGGGGGGTGGGGAAGCAGATCAAAGCCCAATTCGTTCAATTTTGCCATTGTTTTCATCGACTTGCGGCAGGGTGCATTGTCTTGGTGAAAAAGGATTTTTTTTCTCTGCATGTGCGGTCGTTTTTTTGCGATTTCCTCCTTCAAACGCACCAGCAAGTCAATATAATAATCACTGTTGATCGATTTACCTTTTTCGAGGTAGTCAATGAAAATCACGCTATGCGAATCCCAAAAAACTGACGCCATGACTTTGCCAGCTGACTGATGCGTTTTCGGACGCTTCGGACGGCTTTCGCCAGCTGTGGATGACTGCCGCTTCGACTCTGGAGTGTAGTGATGTATCCATGTTTCGTCCATGGTCACGTAACGACGCAAGAAATCTTTTTTGTTGCGAGTAAATAGCGATAAACAGCTTTCTGAATCATCGACTCGTTGCTGTTTTTGTTCCATCGAAAGCAATCGCGGCACCCACTTGGAAAAAACCTTTTTCATGCTCAATTTTTCATGAAGGATAGTAAATACACTTCCATATGATATCTGTGTCATCTCAGCAATCTCACGGAGCTTCACTTTACGATCTTTTATTATAATTTTTGTCACTTCACTCACATTTTCCGGTGTAACGGCTTCCACAGGTCTACCCGAGCGTTCCGCGTCATTTGTGTCGGTACGACCACGTTTAAACTCGGCAAACCACCGACAAATCGTTGCTTTTGATGGACAAGAGTCCGGGTATCATTTTTCAATCCATTGTTTCGCTTGCACGGTGTTTTTATTCATTAAAAAACAATGTTTTATCAGAACACGAAACTCGGTTTTTTCCATTTTTTAAACAAACTACAAAACGACTTTACTCCAACCTCGATAACTCAGCTGTTTCTGGTCCGATCGACTTAAAATTTTGACACGTTTCAAGCACAAAGGTTAGTACTCTAGAAAGACCTGGTTACTGGTTTACTACGAGCGCCATCTCTGGGTAGTCTCGGAACTTATTGATCCACGTGTTACTTACTTGAGTTCGTGAGTAAGCGTGACCGTTTAATGTCAATAGTAAAATTAAAAATGAACGGAGGAACGATATCCACATTCCTACTGAGATAAATGATGCTATACTTCTCTAAATGTTCGAAAGACTGTCCTGAGAAGACGTGTATCAGATCAGGGCTATACTGAGGGTGATAAAGTTGTTTCCAGACATATGAGATCTTGGGTTCGACGAATCACGAGTGGACAAGCATTATTATGCAGCAAAACAATCCTTTAACAGAGCATGCCATGCGTTTTGTTTGGGATCGCCCGATGCAGTTTAATTAAGGTGTCACAATATGTCTCAGACTTTATTGCGTTACTTCCGAAGCAAAAAATCCACAAATAACTTTCCTTGCCTATCTCAAAACACAATGCATGGGATTTTGCAAACTGAAATTATTTGCTTGAGCTTCACTTTTAATGGGTATTGGTGAATATATATTTACTTTATGGACTGCTATTTTGATTCCAGTGTCACGAGAGACACCCATGTTTCATCACCAGTGGTAATTTGCCTTAAAGACTCATCAACTTCTTCATTATGCCGCTCAAGGAAAGTCAAAACACAGTCTACCCGATTGGTTTTGTTCACCTCAATCAGCTTTTTCGGTACCCATCGTGAACACAACTCCCGATTATTTAATCGCTCTGTCACAGTTTCACAAAGAGCACTCCTAGAAACGTGCGGAAACTCATTAGATAAAGATAAATAGCAAAGAGTCTGTTTTCACACAATTTCGTATCAACTTTCTGCTCTAAGTCTTCAGTAGCGACAGTCGAACACAAACAACGATCTTCACCGTAAACATTAGTACGTCCACTTTGAAAGCTTTCACCCTTTTTCGTAACATTCCGTCACTCATAGTATTTTTTCATAGTATAGAAAATTTTTGATTTCCGAAATGGAAAAAAAAAATTCAATAAAAAAGTGACAATTTTAAAAATAAACAAAGGTAGTTTATATTACTTCAGAAACAGAGAAAAAAAACATAACATCGAATAAAAAAATATGTGAATGGAAACAATTAAATCAATAATTTTAAGTAAACACCACAAAAGAAAACTATAAATACTTTTAAGATTCTTTTTTCTCAACATACCATAAAAACGAAACACATATATTTTGCATTTGAAATTCAAATAATATATTTTTTTTAAAAAAAATGCTTGCAATTTTTTTGGAAAAAAAATTAATTTGTAAATATCTTCTAAAAGAATTATAATCACTACTACAAATTCAAAAGAGCATCACAGTATGTGAAGCCACTGCATTTTCGAAATATAATGAAATACTCCAGTAAAACTAAAGAAGTTCTTACGCTTTTTTTTTGTCCTCGAAAACCAATTAATTAAGTATTTTTCGAGTTTTAAGCACTCTACTTTACAAATTTTTAAAAAAAATAATAAGGGAGAAAGAAAAAAAAAGGAAAAATAAAAAAAAATCACAGTGCAATTAATTCTAGAAGTTCCATTTCCACGGAACATCTTCACACATTCGATGTTCCTCCGTAATTTAAAAACGATGTTTGGCAACGGCAGTAAAGAATCGCGTTTAATTGCATTCGTTGTTCTTTTTTCCGCGCTCCGAATGAAATTTGGAATAACAAGAAAAAATACGCGAATAGAAATTGGAATATGATTATCGTTTGGGACCACACAAGTGCTGATACCAATAATTATTTCTTTTTCGCCATTGAGTGTTAATTATGCACTGCTTGTGCTTAACACAATCCACTACAAGCTCAAATGTGATTTTTTAGCTGCTTTGATCGATTGTTTCCAAGGGCCAAGAATAAATTATCGGAGGAAATTCCTAACAATTACGTATGCATGAACACATTTGGGGCTTCCGGCCCTAAAATAGCTGTACAGAAGCAGACATATTGCAACTCTTGAAGTTAATTACTTAGCCAACGAGTAGTAATATATCGGGGCTTTTTCTTGACCGATTTTAATATAAATTTTTTCTGATTTTTTTTTTAAAATAGTTGTTTGAACTTTTTTTAAAAACATTAATTTGAAATGTATTACATAATAAAAGAACTATTTTCCAATTCAAAAGTACAAGTAAGCCTTATGGTTAATGAAAGTGAAGACCAATCTTAAAAGAGATCTTAAATAACCTTTAGCAATGATTTATTTATTATTAATAAATACATTTTCCATATTAAGTTCTTCTAAATTCAAATTTCAACTTCGTGAAATTTAGAGATAATGATATTTATATGAGCTTAGCAGGAAAAAAAACTTTTAAAGTGTTAGTATATAAACACGTTCAAATATTTATTTGTCCACACATTAATGCGTAATTTCATTCATTTTTGCTGAACAAACAACACCTATTTTTCCAAAATTAATTTTTAATTATGTTTTAAAATTATATTTGTAAACTTTTATGTATTTTTTCTTACACAGCTGTAATTTTTGTCTTAAAATGTAATTAAATATCTGATTGATTTCTTATTTACGTCGAGAGTTGAAATTATGCTTGGGTTTTTGGTGTAGGACATTGTTTTTAGAGCATCGGTCAAGAGACAAGAGCGACACCCGAGTTGGTACCCCGCTATCCAAACCTCCACACCACGCCTTTGGAAGGACTTGAAGCCTTCGACATAATTAACATAATTAACAACAATTCGATATTCCGACAGCGTGTTTCTAATGACATCAGGACTCGAACCTACAACTTGAGGAGAAAAAGTACTAAACCTGAACTCGCGACCATGACCACTTCGCTACCGGAGTCGCTTTAGTTAAGTGACGAGGACACACCTGGGCTGTCCAGTTGATTTTGAGAGCAAGTAGCTTGACTTTCAAGCATTTTCTTTTATTTATTTGGAACAAAAAAATAAATATTCCAACACTTAGCTCATCACCTGCACTACATTTCTTTGTCAGTACAGAATGAGCTGATTTAATGTAAATTGTTCAAGAATGAGACACATTTTTTTCAGCTTTCTTCATATAAAAAGTATTTGGAAATATTAACTGAGAAATCCATATTTCGTTTGGTTGCAACTTAACCAAGAAATCAGCCTTTTCATTTCTGAGAATTCTAGCATGGCCACGAACAAAAGCAAAGAATGCAAGGATATCCCTATCCTTGAAAAACTTTTAAGCTACTTTTTTCAAATTTCTACAATAACATTATTGCAAGATGAAAACTTTTCTAGTGATTCTAAGGAAGAAAGGGAATCTGAACAAATCAAATGATGAAAAACAATATTATGCTACAAGATCCATTTAATTGTAAGATTAATGCTAAAAAACTCGACAATAAAAACAATATATATACTTGATGAAAACAAGATGAAAACTTTTCTAGAGATTCTAAGGAAGAAAGGGAATCTGAACAAATCAAATGATGAGAAACAATATTATGTTACATGATCCATTTAATTGTATGATTAATGCTAAGAAATTCGGCAATCAAAACAATATATATATATCTTGAATTTTGTATTGATGATGCTCAATTTCAACATCATTATTAAAAATTTTAAAAGCAAAACCAACACGGTTTATTAATGTTGCTACCATCAGTAATGCAAACACACACACAAATGGCGATTCTTGTTCAACCTTACTGCGGTAGCTAATTGAGTGAATAAACTAACCTTTCGGAATGCTTTACTACGTTATTTGAATTGAAAATCTATTTACTATATAAGGAGTGTAGTGAATCGGATAGAGATGAATTAGAGAGAGATAAGAGGGGATAAAAGAATTAGCAAGATTGATGAGCACCTTACAAGAGAGAGGTGATGTTCTACGAGTGCATATTTTATTCAGATCCCCCGACACTAGCAATATATTAGCATCAGATCCAATTTAGTCGACCCTTCTATTTATTCTTATTAAGATAAGTAGAATTCATAGTTCTTATATTTGGTTAAGAGCGTGAATAAATGAATGCTCCAAATTATTAAATAATTTAGATTTTTCTCATTTTAAGATAGAATAAACTGATTAAACGTTTTTGAAACAGGTCCTTTTTGAGTGATTATATTTCTCAATAACAGTAACGACGACAGTTTGTTACAGTGCAAGATATTTCTCATTCACTAACAAAATAGTATCATTCCGTACTCAACTACAGTTAGAAATGAACTATGTCATAAATATCAGTTAGTGTAATTTTATTCGTAAAGTTCATTCAGGCCTCTTCCGTGCCAATGTCAATGCTTTACTTTAATAGGGTAATCAAAGCGTACTTTGATTATCACCGTAAACAATTCATTTTATTAAAACAGTTTATTTTATGTAACAATGTAACTTATTTTACAAGCTTATTAATTCTATCAAAGTTTGAAATTAATATACGTAACATAAGATTCAAAAAATAAATTGTTTCTAAGCGCATCCCCTTGAAAATTTTTTTTAAAAGCGATTTTGCAAAGATATCAATAAATAAGCACCACCAAGAGTTTGCTTGTTATACCATGAGTCAATCTGAGGAGTCTTTCATAATTGCTCGTTTGAAAATACAAAAATAAATTAAATAAAAGCAGCAATTAAAAAAAACCTTCGTTCGTCTCAAGAGAAAAATTGAAAGATATTTGTAAATCTATTGAGGCTCGTGCTCCAATTTCCAAACTTCGGAACTAAATCTTTAAGCACCAAAAAACTCCTGCATAAAGAAAACAATTCTATCCTAGACATGTTTCGGCAGATGACACAATTTCTTAAACTTTGAAACATAACTACATCGTCTGATATTTCTAATTCATGATTAATGGAGCCTTGATAATTCATCACTAAATGAAAGTTCATATGAAGATTAATAACCGCCTCTTAACTTTAAAAAAAAAACTCGCCTAAGGACGAATTATTTTTCCCATGATTCACCTCAGTCACTTTATGATCTGATCCTGTACCTCTTTTTATTGTTATTATCCAAAATAAATGATGGGAGACGTGTCTTTTGAGAACAGTCCAGTGTAGCGGTAGATAAAAAAAATTATCTGCCTTTTGATCCATTTTAGAGCAAATGAAAAAAGAAAACATTATAAATGATGAGAGTAAAATTACATACATGAAGCAGAACTAAGCAAAAAAAATTTTTTTAGTTTGCAAAATTTTGTAAAACATTAATATGCTATCAACAATTTAAAAACTCGGCAATACTTCAGAGATAATGGACAGAACATCAGTTATACGTGTAAGTATAATGAAATGTAACGTTGTTATTTTACAATGCTTACAGAGTAAACATACACTACTTCAAATAATGATAGTGTTTTAAAAAATGCACTTTTTAAGAATGGAATTAGGGTAACTCACCAAAGTGTTGCCCAATTACCGATTTTACTCTTTCTGAGAGCACCATCAGTAGGACGCCACTGGCATCCCAAAAAATCGTCGCCATCACTGTTACGGCCATCTTCGCCTTCTTTTGAGCATATTCACCGGAAGCAACCTATTGTTTTGATTGGGTTTGCGATTAAAATGACCATCCCCATCTCATCTACTGGGACAACTCGACTCGGTAGCAACCAAATTTTGATTCGGCAGCGAGTGGTTGCTAAATCATAACTATCATGTGAAAGGGAATCGAATACTGCCATTTAGTAAATGACAACACACAATTGTAATACCATGCCTTACCAATGCCATCTACCTTCAAACACACGTACTTTATGAACCATCTTCGTATTTATCAATACGGTATAACAATTCTGAAATACGTAGCTTAGTTTTTATTAACGTCGCACTAGAAGCAACACTAGGGCTACTGGCGGTGGACCTCGTAATTTTGAACCTCGGTCAAGTGCCGAGGACTACACCTGAACTGGCACTCCCCTCTCCTAACTTCCACACCACGGCCAACGGGAGGACTTTGGGGCCCCCGACAGATTTAACATGCATCAGCCCCGGCGAATAATCATAAGGCGAAGACTTAAGATAACGTCATCTTAACATTCATTACATGATCTTTTCCTATTTTAAATTTTAAGAAAAAATCTTAACTGTTAGTTATTTAAGAAAATATGTGCTGCTTATAAAGATGCGTCAACAGCTCTCATGAAGAAACGTATACATTAGAATAGATTATTTGTAGTAAAAATTAAAACATACACTCCCATAGAAGCAATGACAGCAATAGGGAGTAAGGAGGGGCAAAAAATTTATAGACAACACAAATTACCGCGGGTTAAGTACTAACAAATACACCTATAAAATTAAAAAAAAATTAGCTGCTAAATAAGTTTTTGGCACTTCCTAAGCAAATTTGGATAGAAATAAAAGCTAGTTTATACCAATTTATCATTGAATTAGTTTTAATACTAGAATATAAAAGTATTTCGAGAAATCAAAATCTGTGATAATTCTATTAAAAAAGCATTGATTTCTTAAAATAAACGCCAAAAATGGATAATTTGCCAAAATCCAACCAGTGAAAGCTGTGGTGCGTTACGGAGCAGTTAGCGACAACGCAAAAGTCTTAACAACCATGCCGCTATGCATTGTATTGCATTTTTTGCGCATATTTCTACTAAATAGATTTTTAATAATTTCAAGAAATAAAAAGAAATATATTTAGGCAAGATAAGACAATAGGGTATGTATAAAGGTTTAGTTTATAATTTCCTAGCTTTAGCCAGCAAAAATTCAATAAAAATTAAATTTCTCCCCGAAAAATTTTAAGAGGTCGCCCATCCCCAATCACCACCCCTGCATAGAAGTACAAAAGTGTAATTCAATGAATTCGTGCTTATATCTTATCCTGAAACTGTTTCCATTTTCCGGAAATACAATTGCATACACTAACAGTCGTATTTTTCCTATCAGCTATATTGAAAATAGGAAGAATAAATATTAAAATTCTAAAGACGTGGTAACTTTCTTAGTACACTACATCTCACGAAAGCAACACTTTCTTTCGATATATAACGAATATTAATATTTATTAGATTTTCAGTTATAAACTTCATTTCCCCCCCCTCCAAATGGAGAGAGATTTACGTATACAGGTGTTTGGAAACTCATGTGCGAAAATTTAAGGGGCAAAAGAAAACATCTAAACAAACAATTTTCCCCACACGATGCCCAGGCGGAGAGCAAGCGGTGAACCGCTAGACGGCCTCTGTAATGGAAAACATAAAGCGCGAGTTCTCTTACACATCGCCATTTTCACCGTGGATTTCAGGAGGTATGGCCTTTTCCTGATTATGGTAGGGTGAAAATTGCTTTTTAGATGTTTTCTATAACCCCTTAAATTTTTGCCCATGAATTTCGAAATTCCCCGTATATTTAGATTTATCTCATTTCAAATGGACATATTAAAAAATGTCTCACTGAACGATTAAAAAAAATACTCTAAATTTTGAGTTATCTACATGTTACACGTCCTACGATTGCTCCGACACAAAGTAAAAAATAAAATGTATGTGTTTCACCTCAAATACTACGCGAATAAATTTTTATGCAAAACATTGCCTTTATTGTCTTATTGAATCGCTGCAAAGGGGGGGGGGCTTCTAATTGATACAAAATGATATTAATCACCAATAACTCATGCAAATGAGTAAGCTACTTTTGGATTTTATGGCATAACAGCCAAATTAGGATATGCTACGCCAAACATTTGTTTAAAATACTCTATTTTTTAAGAAATACATTAATATCAAAGCATAGATAAAATGATTGATGATAAAGAAAAACGAAAAGGTTAAAATTTTAAATTAAGTGTAAAATGCCAATTTAAAAAAGTGAGTTATGGAAGGGATTTCCACACACACACAAACAAGTTAAAAACAGATTAATTAAAAAAAATACTCGATGATGGACAGACAGTTAAAATGTGAAAACTTGTTCGAGAATACAGCTTACCTGTTTGTATAGGATAAGAAAAGACAGTGTCCGTAAATGCGGTTGGCGTTGTGAAGGCCCTGAGTTTGATTCTGTATGTAGAGGCTGACTTGAGTGGTCCGTTGCAATATCCCTTGACACCGTTGCATGTATCAGCTCCGACCACAAAGTCTTCCACCAGCGATTGGTTGAAGGGATAGTAGGGTTCTAGCACCTGCGAGACACAAGAGAGAAGAAGCTTGAAAAAAGGCTCGACCTTTGGATTCGTTCCACTGAGATAAAGAAACAAGCCTGGAGGAGGGGGTGTATTGGTAAGCCTCAAACTCTTGAATTCTCTACTACGCGTTATGCTGATAAAGGACCCACTTTAGAAAAAAATGCTGGTAGAGTAGATAATGACAGGGCCATCTGTTAGACTTTTTTGGAGGTGTTTGCTCTTTTTTCACTCTTCCTTTTTTTTAAGAGGGGAAACAGAAATAGATTTAATAAACGAACATGCGTGTAAGTTAAATGATTACCTTAGAAGTGAGCCAAACTGTTACTTCTAAGTAATAGGCTCCATTGTATTAGTTTCCAATCTGGTAATAGGTTCCAATATCTTATTACTTTTTAAATATATTTTATAATCCTATTAATATTGGAATATATTCATCTTCCCTAATAATTTGGGTCTATATTCTACTATCTTATTAATTTTGGATGTATATTACACTAAATTTTATTACTTTTGGATTAAAATTTTTTTGAGCCTGCTACGTTCGGATTAAATTCTCTGCCCCTATTAATTTCCGCCACAGCCTCTATTAATTGGTGAGTTCGGAATTAATAAAGCCCATTTATAGAGTGCAATTAATTTCACTGCACATTAAAAAATACCAAACGATATTTTCATGGAGCAATATTCATTTCAATAGAAAACATATTCTGAGGGATATTTAAAGGTATT
Organism: Nephila pilipes; assembly: GCA_019974015.1. Lineage (NCBI taxonomy): Eukaryota > Metazoa > Arthropoda > Arachnida > Araneae > Nephilidae > Nephila > Nephila pilipes. The sequence continues at coordinate 193,230 of BMAW01080714.1, forward strand.
ATAAATAGCGTTACTTTCATTTACACCGAAATTGAGGTATTTTTATTTTTAGATGATATTTGTTTCATTAATTGATTGTTAATTAACGTCACTTTAATAAGCAACACGAGGGCCATTGCCAACGGACCTCTTATTTTGAGCTTTGGTCAAGTGACGAGGACGACACGCGAGCTGGCCCCTCCATCTCCAAATATCCACACCACGCCAACGGGAGTATCCGATAGATTGAAAGTGCATGAGCTCAGCCCCATGGCGTGTTTTTAGTGGTGTCAGGACTCGAACTCATGACACGAAGAAAATAACGACAGCCACTAGTTCGCGATCATGGTCACAAGGCTACAGCGACCACTAATTTTAGAAGGACTACTCTTAGATGAAGATTTACTCTTTAAATATTTTTAATTATAACAAAAAATCTTTTAATTTACTATCCAGAAACAGTCACCAAAAGATATTAAATATTTCTATGGGTATAAGTCTATTTTTAGAAACTAATTTATATCTAATAAATTAATTTCACGTAGACCGGAAAACCGCCAACCAACACGTTCGACGAATTTGTCAGCCCCTGATTTATCTTGCGAAGAGTTTATGCAAACACACATCGAATATTCCAGGAGACTAAGAATAACATTTGACTAAGTGCGGGGGAGTCACAAACATTACGAAACGTAATGAAGCAGACTGAAATGAATTCGAATCAATTCCCTGGAACTGGAAACGGAAATTGTTTGAAGAATATTACTCTCCACGATTGGATTAAAATTAATTTCTAAGAATCAGGAATTTCTTAATAGAAAAGAAGAAAGTATTGAAACTTTGCACTATAATGCTTTTTTTTTTAAAGTGCTCAAAATAATTTATTTAGAAGTGTAATTTTAAAATAATTTATAAAAATAATTGTAAAATCAACGAGTACTTTGTTTAAATTATGCAATAAAAATATAATTTCCAGATGTGGCGGCTTTTCAGTCAGCCGTGAATCGAAACGAACAAAAAAAAATTGCAAAAAAAAAAAAAAAAATCTTAAGAATAATGAATGTACCGAGTTATGCGATCCGACCTTTGTTTATCCTAGCACATTCCGTATTATTTAACACCCCGTTACAAAAAATAACAATCAAAAACCATATCAATTGGCAACAAGAACTGTAAATTGCAAGCGTAAGACAGTCTATTTTTTGTTGTGTCCTATACTTTATACCCCATATTTATTAGTTATTCCGACTGTTTAGTGGTGTCCTCGTCAATACTATGAATCGTGTTTGTCATTCGCCCCACCCTCACTCACTCAATCATTATCACAACTCACTATTCAGTTCAATGCAGTGCAGTGCAATTTACCATTGAATGCCTCTCAGAATTTCGAATGACGACAAAGTTTAAGGCTCTAGAAATCGCCGTTAAATGCAATGAGCAGCAAAAAGCTACAAAAATCGACATAATGATGCTGCAAAGATGGCGAGACTTGGCAATGAAGAAACTGTATTCGTCAAGAAAAATGAATACAACCAAAAATTTTTTATTTATAATCATCAAAGAAATGAACTTTTAAGACGTGTACTATTTAATTTTAAGACAATTCTGTAAATTAAGTTCATTTTCCAGGTTTTTTTTGTAATGTGTGCGTAAAATTATAACATAGTTTGTAGATTTCCGTCATTATTATTTCTTTCTGTAGCCATCATTATGCTTAATTGAAGATCAAGCTGTTAACAACCCATTCGGGTTCGAAGCCTTAAATGAAGGGAATTTGAGGGTACGAATTACTAATTCTTTGACATTCCTATCTGAATTCACTCCAAAGGTACCTCATTCAACGAAGATCTACCATCACTGTTTCACTTGTAAACTTCAACTTACAAATCATCATCACGCACCAAACCACTGACTATAAACCTCAACATTAAATTTTTCGCTGCATATATATCCGTTTCCCCTCAATTCTATTCATTACACTTTATGATGTCAATTTAATCTGCATATGTCACATTTAATTCATGGGTAGGGATTTTTAATTCGATTAAATTCGACTAAAATCCCCAAAATGTCAAAAGGAAAAAAGCAATAGAATCCATATCATAAGTTTCATGTTTAATGGGTTTTTTTTTTAAACACCTCTTTTATTATCCAATATTTTCGCTTACCCGTCCTTCTGCAGGCCCGTTTACGTGGGATAAACAAGACTCTGCTGAATTCAAAACAAAATGAAATCGAAAAGCATCAAGTCCCTTGATGTTAAAAAGTAAACTAGATTTAAAAAAAAAAAAAAAAAAAAACAGTTCGATTTAAACCTTTCAAGGATACCGTTTGCGCAGTGCAAACGCATTTTCCCGCGTTTGCAAAGTGCAAACTGTGCCCGTTCGTGTATTTCCCGCGTTTTGCAGCGTGCAAACTGTGCTTGTTTGTGTTTAAACAATGCAAACAACCCCCTCTCTGAACCGGGATTGGCTAATTTTTTCAATTGTATTTTTTTATCTGCATGATCAATATACCTCTTTTGCCTGTATATTACTTCAAATATATTTCATAAAAACATTGTGCCCTCAAAGGGTTAAATAATTTCTTATATGTAATTGATAGACAACTGCAGATTGATAAATCTTTACAGATAATTATTTAACAATAAAAAAGCCACCTTTTTCGTAAATTTTATTTTGCACGAAGATCCCATGTCCCTTTAAAAACGTTTTTATTACGAGTTATTTTAATGAATTCGACCGGCATACTTAAAAGGCGTCATTAGTTCTGATTGCGGGTCTCACCTGGTAAGGTGGCCAAAGGGCGTACTGCTGCACGTCCGCCCATGAGGGCATTCTGAGGGCGTTGGAGTCTTTGGCGTCGTCCTCTGCCACGATGATTGTGTACGCAATGATCTTACCGTTGACATTGGAGAAGAAGTGGCTGCCGAATTCCACCTTGATGGAGCTAGAGGTGCGACTCACCACTTTGGGAGTCACGTTTGGTTCTGGCGGGGGAGGGGCTGAAAGAGAATAACTTTTAAATACATTGAATTCAAATGAAAATAAAATCGATGCTTTTTAAGTAAAAAAGTACGCGCAACACAAAAGAAATCTTTCTTCCTTTCTCTTCTTTGAAGTGAACATTTAAATACTCCTTTTATAAATATTTGTTAAGAAAATGGTAAGCAAAAGTTATGTGGTCACACAGGATCTGTGATAAGTTTAATCACATTATTTGATGAAAAATTAGGATCAAATGACAATTTCACATGCCCTATAGGCATTTATATTATATAACTTGCTATGAAAGAAAGGATTTGTAACTTCATTCATTCATTGATGGTTTTATAGGATTAGAGTAACAAAGGCTATATTATCCGTATATTTAAATTTCCTACCTTCTTCAAAGTATTCCAACCATTAAGTTGATTGCTCACGAGGACCAGAGGCCAATAACCTCATCTGTCTGAATCTTGATCAAATGACGAAGACGACACCGCACTGACACCCCCTCTCTAAGCTTCCAAGTCACGTCAACGTCACTTCAGTCCCATTACACAGCGAATCGTTAGAGGTATCAGGACAAGAGGCCATGAATTGAGAAAGAAAGAGAGAGAGAGAGAGAGATTCGCCATGAAATCGCGAACATGGCCAATTGGTTACTGCGGCCAGCATTAAGTTGCATAAAATTAAAAAATTGTGTGTCTATTAAATATACATATTCAAAGAGAAATTTTGTCTAAATTTACTAAAGTATCTCTTTCGACATCGCCAGCAGCTAAAAAAATCGATAAAATATAACCTTTCACCATAAGAATTAGAGGAACGTTTTTATTTATTGTAACTGTCTAGAAAGAATTTTATTGGATCGCAAGCTAGACAAATAATTTTGCCCTCTATAGGAATAGAAATGTATAGACATAAAATCAAAATAATTTTTTAATAGATGATGTACTTACGCCAGATGGGTGTGGTTTCTTCCGATGTTGCCGTAACTCCAGGTCCAACCTTAGTATGCGCTTGTATCTAAATTTAAAAAGGAAAATTGTATGTTTTTATTACATATCAATACATCAATAAATTAATTTATTAATGATTCTAATTTACCTATACACAAATTATTAGTAAATTTGATATTGAAAATTGCCATACTCCGTATTCTTATAAAAGCACTAAAAAATTGCAACCGAAATTGTTTTAATGCAACGTTTATTTTCATTTCTACATTCAAACTTTATTATTAAATGTACTTTAATTAAAGTGATAAGTAATCGAAATAGAGACTCAATTTATTCAATGCATGGAATTACCATGTATGAAGAAATATTATATATACATAATGCTATACCTCAAAGAAAAGAAGTAATGTCTAAGGCTTTAAATAATACGTTTTTTTAAATTACTTCAACATTGTGATGACGTAATCGCAAGATAAAATATGAATAGCTTTGCTAAAAATATATATATTGAAAAAATATTTTTTAGCAAAACCATAAAGTCAAACATTCTCTCCAGGGAAATATTAGCATGCAATTTTAATTCAGTTTTATAAAATTTATAAAGAAATTTAAACTTCAATAAATAATACTTTCCCGTTAAAAGTTTTCAGATTTTCTTTCAGTCGCAAGTTTATAGAATGTTAATATGGTTTTTTTTTTATCGACTCAAGTGCATAATAAATTTTGTAGTCCTTATGCCATTTAAAGTTTGGCAGCTACTGTAATTTTTAAGAGAATAAACAATCCTTTGTTTTCGTGGAATATAAAAACATTAGTATTTTACATTAGTATCAAATTAAAGAGAGATATTTTACAATACGCAATGAATAATGAATAATTATGAACCATATTTGCAGCAAAATTTTATACGTAAAATAAGAAGCTGTCCTTCCCCCCCCCCCTACTCTTTTAGCATTTTTAAGAACTGTAAATATAGTAGACGATGTTCGGTTTCTAAATAAACTTTGCACATAAATTTATACATTTTTTATTTTCAGTATTATTTTAACTTTTAAAGTTAGGCGATTTCTTTGTTTCCCAAATATGAATAAATTATACCTTCACGTTCGTTGGCTTCATTGGCGCAAGGCCATACTTGGACAAATTGCACATCAAACATTTATTAATTTACCAATAACCAAACATATCGCATAAATAGTTTTTACAAAAGTATATCTGGGACCCTAAATTGAAAGAAGGATGAAAAAGATAAGTATCGGGAGGAAAAGTTTTCGTATATCAGAGGGAGAAAGACAAGTAAGGAAGGAGGGATGAAAATGGGGGGAATTACATCTCGGTGTAAAATGGAATTATATAACATCCCGAAAGCTCGTCACCCGTATTTGCCAAAATATCGAACCTCACATGAGTAAAGACGGGTGTCTTTTTTTTTTTTTTTACCTCGGAGTCTTTTACCGCGTACTAAATTTGAAAAAGTTAAGTCTTTGAGGGATATTCGACATCAGTGGTTCCCAAACTTTTTTCAGTCCCCGTCCCTTCCCCTTTTTTCTTACCCACCACCCCCCCCCCCCCCCTTCTGTTTCATCTATTACAAATTCCAAAAATTCTTCAAAAAAGGTGAATGTTGAATAAAATAAAATTGTCTGTTTTATAATCAATAGTTGATTGTTAAGTAAGCAAACAAATAACACAAAGACTTTAAAGAAGAAAAATAAGGAGATGTTTAGGTAATGTATTACGTAACAATAAAAAAGTAGGCTCAAAAGAAGAAAAACTCAATTTCTAATCGGAAGTAGCATTTCATCTGCGTCAGTAATTTTATATGCTGTCATGTTGGAGCTATTCGCGATTTTCTCTTCACTAACCTCGGGAGCTTTTTGATAATTTGAATTGCATACAATTATAACTTCTTGTCAACCAAATGAAACGTGATTACGTAGATTACATGAAGATAAGAAGTGTAGTGAAATGAATTAGAGATAGTGATACAAAAGTGAAATAGAATTTAAATGAAAGAGAAGGGATAAAGAGGATAACAAGTTGATAGATTAGTAGATTGAAGTGAATCACCGCAGTGTATCGTTTGGATTGAAGTAATTAGAGATTTATACGAGTTGAATCTGTGATAAACAAGAAGTGTGATCGGAAAGAGTGATTTGGCGAGCTAAAGTTTACTACTCAGAATATAAGCTATGATTAAATGAGTTTAGAAGGATTCAAGAGATAGAAAGATGGTGATCTTAGATATTCTATGTTAAGAGCTAATAAATTGTGTATTATCTTTCTCTTACGTATTTTCGATTGGCGTCTTGATCTTATTGACTATTTAATTGCACTTTAATAAAATGGGGGAGAGGAAATGCGTCATAATGAAAGTTACATATGACTCAACTCTTACACAATGCAGGTGGGAGAAGGAGAAGCCGATCCTTCCAGTGGACACAATCCCTCTTTCAACGAAGATTTTATCGATAGAAAGTCAACATTGTACAACTGATAATATTAGTGGAAACCTCTATCTACTTTTACGATTCTTTCGTATCTTTTAAAATACTGTTGTTAATTTTTTTAATTGGTTGACTACCATTTTCTTTTCGCGTATCCTCTAGCAGTCTCTCGAATCCCTGAAGAACATTCGGCGTTTCGTAGTATTCTGATCCCAAGGAGGGGGAGAAAATTCTGGACCTCGGACGTCGGCGGTATTTCGAATCCTGGACAGTGGGTCCAAAAAAAAGTTGACCGGTCACTTTCTGCAATGCCTTTACCAGCCAGGCTAAAAGAGACATCTCTTCTGGCTAGTTATTAAGGCGCTTTAATTTCTGGTGATCTTGTTAAAGAAAGCCGTTGAATACTCCTCATCCAGTATTATCGTGATGATACGAAGAGAAACCTTTTAACTGATATTTATTGAGAAAATTGATTTCAGCCATTACTGCAATTGATATACATTTCCTCCCTGTTGAATTAAGTTTTTTCATTTGACGTCATCGGCTATCTCTAGTTGAGTGGTGGGTCTCGTCTACACGTGCGCCGTAACCGGATTATCACTAGTCGTGATTTATGTATGGTTGTCTTCGTTAGACATACAGAGACAAAGGTTTTACATTTGGGGCACATGTTATCAGTAGTTCTAGACTGTGCTGCCATCAAGATTTCAAGTCCTGAGTCACCACTTCGGCGTTTGGTGATTTTTTTTTCTTTTCGATTCCATGGAGAAGAAGAGAGTTGTTGGTGACGTTGATTGCCAGCGCTGTTTGGAACCCTGGCCCATTGGATCCGAAGAAAAGTTGACCGGTCGCTTTTTGCTGCGGTCCAGAGACTAAAAGAGACCAACCAGACTAAAAGAGACGACGGCAAGTGTTTTTTACCCAGGGGAGGAGGAAAGAGTTGACCATGGATGCTTTTTTGAACCCTGGTCCATGAGGCCCGAAGAAGAAAGTTGACTGGTCGCTCATTGTAGCGCCTTTACCAACTACCCTACGAGAGAAGTCTCTCTTCGACTAATTATTAAAGGCGTTTTAACTTTTTCATTGTTGATGAAGAGAGCTGCAAACTCGTAACTTCAATAGGAAACTGCTGTTCTACAAGAAGGAATTCAATTTAACAATCTCCATCGTTTCCGTACAACTGCTGTTGTTGGAATCAGGACTCGACTCGAGAGTTACTAGTAATTGAAATTTCTACATATGAAATATTTTTGGTAAAACTATAGATTTCGATATGTTGAAGCCCTATTTGTTAATAGAATCATAAATTTATCTGATTAGATACGTATATTCTATTTTTAAGATATTACCACAAAGGTAATACCCGTTGGACAGTTCAATGATTAATTAGTGATATAAAAAAATTCAGCTTACTTCAAACACGTAGTTCATTCCCGGTTGCAAACCGTATACCACACCTCTGCTTTCCGTAGGTTCAAAGTATTCTTGTCTCCGTTTTGGGTTTCCCTGAAATATGCACAGTTTTAAAAACAGATCAACAAAATTAGATATAACATTTTCATCTGAAGAAGCACGAGTATTAATGTGATTATCGCAAGTTTTTACCTTGATGTAGTAAGTGACTTTGAATCCGGTGAGGACGCCATTTTGTTCGTTAGTCGGCAATGACCATTGAAGAGTCACTTCACTTGGTTTCACTTCCACAGCTCGGAAGAAATGAACTCTACCAGGCACTGCAATTACATAGTTAGTTGGTGTGAGATTAATCTTGCAAAGCATATGTAGTAAAAGTAGTTCTTAAACTTAAGTTAAAATAAAATTGAATGCAATGTATAAGTTTTAATTCATTAAGAAGTTGATTTATGTAACATTTGTCAAAAGGCATAAAAGAGGTCCACTTTTTTAAGAAATTTATTTATATTTTTTAAAATAAATTATCTAACCCAGTGATTTTCAACCAATGCGACTCCGTACACTGCTGTACAGCAATCATTAATGTTTCGCGAAAATTTTTAAAGATTCATTTGATAAACCGTTTTTGAAATAAAGTTCGAAACAACGTACGCGTATTTAGCAAAATCAAATCAGTTTTAAAGCTTTCATCTTGACCAGACATTCTGAATTCCCAAACGTAATACTAATCCTATGGAATTTCTTCTTTCCTCTTCAACGCCGGACAATTGTACTGAAATCCAAGCCTAATCGAAACAGTAAAAACTAATAAAGATTCGAAAAATAATTTCACGAAACTTTCATTATGTCGTGTTCGTTCGGAACCACTCAAATAACCACAATAGTCCAGATTACATACAAAAAATCATATGCGAAAGTTTTCAAAAGCACCTGTTTTCGATTACAAATGGCGTTGCTAAGGCAAATAAATATTTACAATGTATGCTTTCATCTTCAAATCGGTGCCCAAACACATGTGGTACTGATTCACAAGCAGCTATTTGCGGCCAAATCAAAATTTGATAGCTACCGCGTCGAGTTGCCACCGTCTATGAGACTTGAATTCGTCATCATACACCAGAAACTGAGCATTTTTCAAAACAATGGGTTGTTTCGGTCACTCTGAGAAGCTCGGGGTTCGCTACTATTCATTTGAAGCCTCGAAACTCAATAAGGTTTCAGTCAAAAATGAGTCAGTTAATTAACCCAAATGGAGTTTACTGCATTCTATTCGAATTCGTCAACCGACTAACTTACTAGCATCAATGTTGTGTGCACATGATGCAAAAAATTTTCCCCAAAAATAGAATTAAGATGGCCGAAAAAGTGAGGGGGGGGGTATTTTTAAGGAGGAAAGGGCGTAATACTAGTGGACTTCTTAGAAGGAAAAAAAAAATGCTATATTGAGTTACCCCATTCCCATTTTTAATACGAGTATTCTTTTGATTCACCGTACTAAATTAATATTACGTTCGCGAATTAAAAAGAGTGGAGCTTTAAATCAGTTACACACAAGTTTATCATTATTATAATACAAATAATGTATTATAAAAAGAAGAAAAAACTATGTACATAATACCATTTTATGGTTATAATTTTAATAATTACCTAAGATACTGATTGTACTTTGGTTTTTCAATTTTATTTATAATAAATTGTTCTATTGTGCACGTAAATCGGTATAATTATTTGTTGGGGGAAAAAAAGTAATTTCAGGTGAAAAAAAAACTTAAAACACAGCTTTTAACCAATTGTAATAAAAAGCCGCGTTGTAATGTAGACATTGCTGCCATTCTATGAAACTGTGCATACGATTATTTTTAGAGTTTTCATAAAAATTAGTGTTTAAAAATGATTTTTTAAATCGTAAGAAAAGAAAAAAAAGTGTCATATTAATGACAAAGACATCAATTAAGCATTTTAAAACACTAAGACATTTTTTGTTAAATTAGTGAGACTTTGATTTGTTTTCCATCTTATGAGGAACAAAATGTTAATCCTGTAGAATTTCTATTATCCTTAAATCTTTAGTATTTTGTCTATTTGAATCCAAAAAAGTGCATCTGAAAGAACAAAAAATAATGAAGATTTCTGTGGAATTCCATTTTCTTTTCGATTTTTGAAAATATTTTGGAATAATTTTAAAGACCGGAAAACCCACAAACGAATCATCAAAATAAGAATAAAAACATTTTTAAAAACCACGAAAGAAAAAAGTAATTGCGCAGAAAACCTTCATTATTTTTTTCTCTTTTGGATGCACTTTTCTGCTTTCAAACAGTTAAAATAGTAAGGAATTGAGGACAGTAGTAAAAATTCCAAAGGATTTACATTAACGTTCAAGAAATCAAAATGGCCGGTAAATGGGAGCCTTAAGACCAATTTTAAACAATTATCAGTTAGCATTTCAAAATTGTAATAAGATAGCCTTACAAATGTTTATTGTTATCATTAAGAAAAAAATATGAATACATTTATTTATTAATTAAAAAAAATCATATTTCACACCAGTTTTTGCACAAAAGTTTTTTTTTTTTAATTTAATTCTGTAATTTCTGCAAGTTAAGAAAATGCAGTCGCGTTTTAATTAACAATGCAAAATTAGCAAGGGTCCAGGTATTCCATAAGATTTCTCATTCATAAAAAATATCAAAAAATTTTGTGGTTAAAACTCAAATCAGAATATTATATACTTGATATATCCCCCGAAAACACCCACAAAATTTTATATCAATACATAGTCACATCGATATATTTACTAACATTCTCATTAGCTTAGTACAATGTTTGTCTTCATTTAATAATTAACATTTATTACTTATATAAGTATAATTAGCCAAAAGAAAAAGGGTGGAATTTTTACATTTCATTTTTTAATCTTTTAAAATACTCAAAACATTTTCAACAGTAACATTTTCAACAAGTACGCAAACAACTCGTCTCATCTCACTTTACTTTTTTGAAATGTTTTCATCTCATTTTGAAGCTAAGAATGCGTAAGTGACACGTTCGTAGTCTAGACTGTTTTTTATACTAAATTAAACAGCAAAGAATGAAAAGTAACGGCAAAACATTATTTAACTGATAAGAACTTAAAAAAATAATAAACTGGAGCAATGTCGTTATCAGGTAGCGGTAAAGTTCTACAACAATTGCAAAGGTTTTAATTTATCGTAAGACTTCCTTTAAAATATCTGTAAATTTATTTTAGATTCTTATTAATTTTCTTTAACTACCGCAAATTTATGATCTTCTACGTATATGTAGAGCCCATTCAATATCCTGTAAATCTTTCAAATATATTAAATAATTTTAAGTACACTGTATAACCAAAAGTCATGGGACACTGGATTTTAGATATTTTTCACGTTTCTAAAGAAGACGAAATGTTTTGTATCTTTGGACAAGTAAAGAACATGCCAGAATTCACATTTTTTAATGAAGTTTCAGTGACTTGAGCATTTAAGAGACCACCGCCCAGTTGGGAAAAAGCACATAAATTCGTGTGAATAAAGCGTTTCTTTAAGAAATTGAAATTTTTTTTTCTGGTGTTTTTTGACTAAACTAGACATATTTCGCAATCCGATTTCACAAAACTTAACAATGATACTGAAATACTGCAATTTGAATTAAAAATATTGAACGTTCAATGAAACATGAACATTTAAAAAATATAATTTTTACCATGCACGCGATAAAGATATCAATATTTTTTTTTTCATAATTCATTTTCTTCAATGACGAAAGATAACTTATATAAAAAAAAATCCAGTGCAATATCGTTTCTTAAAGACATCGACAATATAATGAGCGTATTTCTGTTGCACGCTGAAAGAAACTTGATAATAAGAGGGTTCGCGGCTTAATTTAGATCCAAGATACCACTCACCTGACTCCAGGGTCTGGAATGTTTTGGAGAGTGGTCTACTTCGTCGCACTGTGGCAGTATCATATCCGCTGATGACGGACACCAAGAAAGTGTAGTTGTGGTGAGGTTTCAATCCCCTGAAGATGTTCACCTCCTCGAAACTGACATTCTTGACGAGGTGCCCCACGGGGTCTTGGTACTCGATCTCGTACCCGTCCATCTCACCCTGCGGCTTGTCCCACGATAGAGTGATCTCCATGTCTGTTATGCTGGTGGAACGGATCTCCAAGATGGGTTCGGGATCTACAAGGAATAGGACGCTCTTAAGTTTGATTCAAGTTCAAAACAAGCAATCAGACACAAAAAATCATGCAGATTTTAAAATAAGTGTATGATTTTTTTTTTTATTATTAACATCGCAGAAGGGACACGAGAACAATTGGCGATTAACTTCATAATATTGAGCCCGGTCAAGTGACGAGTACGGCACCAGAGCTGGCATCTTCCTTTCGAAACTTACTCGATTAAAACAATGCCAGCCGCGAGTTCGCTACCATTACCACTGAACTATCACGACCACTACGGTTAGAGTAATTAATTAATTAACAATATGTTAATGAATTTGAAAAAAAAAAACATAAACCAAGAGTCCGTGTTTAATTTTTTACCAAGAATTAAAAAGAAGTTCAATATGGCTAAAAAAAATGATTCGTTCGTTTCTTTTGGAGTTCATCCCATTCCTGAATAAGAAACAGAACATAAGAAAGAACTCGTTTATCGAGATGATGGAATAAAAATTCTTTTACAAAATGGTCAGTGCATAAATTAATGATGATGTAAGAGACTGTAGAATTCATGTTGCAGGAGATTTCAAATGCATTGTGTGGAACAATTCCTATGTATATCATAATAAATGTAAATGACCACATAATCAATATTCTATATTTTATATTGGAGCACAAAAAGAGAAAATCTCTTACACAGTCTGGTTTGGCGATGGATGGGGACACTGCTGACCCCACCACTGACCGTCCAGATGGTGATGTCATATAGTCGACCCGGAACCAGATTGTCGAAGAGCACCAGGCGGTTGGTGTCGTTGAAAAGCTTCTCTTGGGCTGGCACGGAGGAATCACTCAGTTGAAACCGATAACGATCGAAAACGACGCTTCTTTGAGGTGTAGGGGTGTACTTGATGCCTAGGGTTTTAGTCTCTTGTTCACGGGTCACAATGTTGATCACCGAATCGATTACTGGTTCTAGAAATGAAGTGAAAAAAATTGACATCAACGGGAAACAATCGTAATATATTGATAATATTTTTAATCATGTACAAGTTGAATAGGAACTTAAACATCAATATTTTAATAGGAACCGATACATCATTTTAATAGAAACTATGATATCAGTACTTTTAATAGGAACAGTGATATTGAAATTTAGCATAACTAAAAATACTGAAGTAAAATATTTAAGAATTAATATGTCATTTATAAACAAACAGCTGTTACACGACAATATTTCACATTTTTAAAAATATTAACTTGATATAATTCAATATTCGGAGTCCAAAGTTTAAAAACAGATATATCTTTAATGTTGTCACAAACTCTATGGAATAAATTCATATAACGCTTCATATAAGCATGCATACAATACAGAAAATTTCATTGAATCTTATTCAAATTCCAAAAGGTATTATCGATTCTACACAATGATTCCATATAATTAATAATTTTCAGTACTTTAAAGAGATATATATATCATTATGTTGAACTCTTATTGTGTTAAAAGACGACGCTGACTTACATATCAAGGTATATTTAAAAGCCATTTTATGTTACAATTTTAATAGAATTCAAATATATACGATGAAATGATTCCTCATTAAAAGGTATTTGAGATTCACTTGTTATGCAAATATTTAAGAATCAATCAATATTCATTTATATAGAATTGTTAAAATAGTTTATTCATATCTGTTATAGATAACGCTAAATTGTTACAAAATTCTAGATATTATTCAATATCAAACATAAAATTTTAAGAGATATATGCATGTATAATATATTTAACAATCTAACAAATAAATTCATATAAAAGCTTTATGCAAACAATTTCTTTGAAACACTTCAAAATCTTAAGTGGTATTATTGATAGTATGCTATAATTCCAAAAAGTCGGTAATCCTAATTATTTAATTAGAGAGGTAAATAGTTAAAGTTAGTTATATAAAGTATCATAGAGAAAACAACACGGCAGAAGAGTGTCATTAAAACAATAAATAATTCAAAATTTGCTATATCTAAAATCTACCATGAAATCATTGAGAGAATACTGACTCGTGCGCGTCTGTATTGTGATCCCTTCGCTTCTGAGGTTGTGGCTGACAGCATAGAAACGGAAAGAGTAAAGCTCTCCGGGTTTCAGTTCATCAATTATCACATCCATCTTCTCCATTGGCTTCGTGTCATTGGCAGCCACCTGAAAGGCAGATAATGATTTTATTTCAGTCACAAAGGCATTAGGCCAAACTTTGAATGGATAAATAATAATGTTTCATTTTTCAAATCCATAGTTGCATTATGTTAAAGAATACGATTCAAAAAGCAATTTTTTTTCTTTCAGATAAAAAAGATTCTGCGATATTAATGTTATACATTACGTAACTCCACCATAATGTAGAAATCTGCATATTTTAATGATATTTTTTTTCTGTTTGAATGAATCAATTTCTTTCTTACACCTAATATGTTCCCTAATTAGTAATTCCAAAAGTTTGTTTTATTTAACATATTATTGTAAAAAAATGCATTTTACTGAATATGAGTTGATATAAACGGCACTAAGTGAGATTTTAATTTTTTTTAAAAAAAAAAACATTGTTATGCTAATGAAATATAACTCTTAAAAGCTAAGAATCTTATGAAATATTTCTTCCTTACAAAAAGAAATTACGAACACAGCTATCTTCTCAGAAAGTATTACGTAATTCTATTGTTTAATATTCATTTTTCAAGATATTTTAAATCGTAAAAATAAATATAATTTTTTTGAAAAACAGTTAATTATGTGCAAAAATATGCAATTACACCGAGATGATGAGGACTTTAATAACCCTTTCGAAATACAAACATTCCCATAAAGAAAAACAAAGAATTACATGCCAGCTATATTAGCATAATTAACCATCTCTCTCTCTCACTCGCAAACAATTCCGAAACATAGAAAATTAGAAAATGCGTTTAAATTAAAGCAAACGATAAATCATTTAGCAATTAAATATATATTACATTTGTAAAAAGTAGAATACATTTAGAAGAATTTTCGTATTTTTACAGTGTAAATAAACTATTTAATTAAATTTTTAATATCGGATTTTTTCAAAAATGAAAATTATTTTCTAGACTTTGGGAAAAAGAGAAAAAAAATAACACATAACATGCTTCAGATATTACGTAAATTTAACAACAAGGAAAGATTTTATACAGCATGAAAAGGAAAATTTAAAGCAACGAAATAAATATAAATTAATGGCATTTCGTTGAAATATATCAGTATCGTTTCCGAAGTTCCATTAGTATCGATGTCATGATGGTAGTCTGTTATGAAAAATAGAAAGATTCTAGACAAATATGGCAGTCACACAATTATCTTACAATTCTGAATATTTTAATCTTAAATTAGTTTATTCCTGGAATTCCTCATTACAAATATATCATGGTAAGACAACAATCAATAGATAATTTTTGATGCAAGTAAAATTCAAATAAAACTTTTAAGAAAAAATTATCATTATATTAATTATTTTTGAAAATTAAGCTCATTATTGGTAAAAGCAAGCATGACTTTTTAACAAAATTAAGCCTTCCGTCCACCAGCCATTTTGATCTAAAGAAAGTAATGTTAATCCTATGGAATTTCTATACTTTCCTCCTCAACCTAGACCAGTGTACTTATTTGAAACCAATAAAGTGCATAAGAATGTACAAAATTTCTGTGGAATTACATTTTCCATCTTATTGTTAAAAATATTTCTATGTCTATTTTAATGATTCACTTGTGGGTTTTCCACTCTTTAACAAATATTTTCGAAAGATCAGTAGATCAGCAAAAATTTAAGGAATTTTTTGCTCTTCCGAAAGCATTTTTTTTTTTTTTTTTTTTTTGCTTCCAAATAAATGTTATTGTCTTTGAAATGAATGAGGATGAAAGCAAAAATGAAATAGGTTTAACATTGCGCTCACAAATTCAAAAAGGATGGTAGATGGGAACCTTAATAATTTAATTAATTGAAAAAATAATAATAATAACATGATAAAGAAAGCTTGATATTTACAGAACTTTAGATTGAATTTAACATTTTGAAGGAGATATAATTTCAACCGTTGAAATTGATTAATGGATTGGTTTTCCTAACGTCGCAGTGGAAGCAACACGAGGGTTATTGGCAACGGACCTCGTAATTTTGAGCCTCGGTCGAATGACGAGGACGACACTTGAGCTGGCCCCTCCCTCTCCTAATTTCCACATCACATCAACGAGTGGACTTTGAGCCACGACAGATTTAATGTGCATCAGCCCCTCTACATGGTGGGCCTTCGGTTTCATTTCAGTCATTCCTCGGTCGAATGACGAAGACGACACCTGAGCTGGCACCTCCCTCTCCTAATTTCCACACCACGTCAACGAGTGGACTTAAAGCCACGACAGATTTAATGTGCATCAGCCTCGCTACATGGCGGGCCTTCAGTGACATCAAGGCTCAAGCCCGCGACTTGACGATGACCTCCGACTACGAGTCCGCGACCATGACCACAAGGGAGCCGCGACTACATTTAATATATTAATGATAAATTCCATTGTTTTTAAAGTTTGTTTTCAAATTTTGAATTAAAAGAACACTTTTTAATTCAAAATTTGAGTACGCTATGAACTTTTTTTCCCGAAAAAATATTCCAAAAAAAAAATCTTTTTCCCTCATTTTCTATACTTAAATTAAGGAAAAAATATTTGAGCATTATTTTATTATAAAAAATAATTTTAGAAATTCTATAAGCTAAATCTTGATCTCGCTCATTAGAAAGTTCCGAATATTTGAGCATTTGTTTGTGCACAAATATTTTCATTTCATATAAATTGGCAAGCTGCAGACGCTAAACATGGATGTTTTAGTTCTAATTATAATAAATTACCTCCCGACAAACAGTATAATTTTCCATTATTTCAAATCATCATTGTTATTCGAATGAATATGATAATTAAACATATCATACAGCAGCATTTGCGATGCTGTTGTTCCCATGGTTTCTAATGCATTGAATTTTGATAACTAAGCGGAATCTCAACTTATCTAACAGTTCATTATGTCCCCATCATAAACTGAACTTAACTCATTTTTAATTGAATTTCATTAAAGATAGAAGTTGTGTTCGCCGTTTAGGTTAATGAATGTTTAGAAAACTACAACAAAACATTTAATGCTTACAAAACTTTATATTAAAAAAGCACAAATGAAATACTAAAAATACTTTAAGTTGAAAATTATGAGCTATTAGCCATATTCGAAAAATTAATCGTCCTTTTTTTTTTCATTTTAAGAAGATTTTGCTTATTTATTTCAATGCCTATTTAAATCAAGAATAAAATGGCATTTTCAATATTTTCCTGAATTTTTATGAACATTACTTGATGATGATTGCATGTTTGGTTGTTTGAATTGATTACATGTTTTAAGTTCCGAAATTGTAATTGAAAGATTACAATGCATAAAAAAAAACTCTCAATTATTTGATATTTTGTGCACCAATCATTTAATAACTGAAAAAGATAACAAAAATACTTTCAAAATTCAGAGAAAATAAATTTGGTAAATAATTCTTCATTCTTTTGTGTATATACTTTACAGAAATCAAGTACATACATCAGTTACAGTAAACATAAATTAAATAAGAACCTACTAGATGTTCATTCACTTCGAAGCTTACGACTAATTTTCTTAATCAAAAGTCGGAAAATAAAGTTCAAAACGGGTATTTTTTTTAAGCCAAATAAATCTGGAAACATTTTTGAAAGGAATGTGCTTTTATAAGTTAAAATACAGGGTTTTCTTATGGAATTAATTTGCATTTATTAAACTACAAAAAGCCTTAAACACGATTCCTTCATTAAAAGATAGAAAGATATATTCAGTCAGATAAAAAAAATCAAATAATTCTTTTTAAGATATTGATAAGGAAATTGATATTAATAAAAAAAATTGATATTGACAAGAAAATATATAAAATTCTCTCTCATAAGGAGCTTTTTCAGTGAAAAAATTCCCACTATAATTTTTTTTCAAAAACACAACGAGTTTAAGACTGTCTTGTTATAATATCAAGGAACCCGATCAATTTTTCGACCACCTTTCCTGACAGAAAATTGCTCCAGTTTTAATATAAGTTTATGACATTGTAATACATCCATTCGTTTATGATATGATAGAAACATTCCAAAAACACGCCATTTTTCACTCGAACACAAGTTGTTTAAAACATATTTAGCATTACGGTACAGGAGACGAAATATAGAACACATTTTACACCCCAGGAAATTAATTGATTACCACACAAATGAGTAATATTAAATACACTGTTCTTAAAAGGATGGTCAAGTCAGAACGTAATTTTAACATTGGAAAAAAATTTATCAGAAAAAGTGTTCCAATTTCGGGTCCTATTCTTTAACATTACACGAAGACAGCCATAACGCCAAGTTTGGAAATACAAGAAAAATATGCAAAAATAACAAGTTCTCGTTCACAACTGAATTTTTCAGCTGCTCTTAGAATGTTATAGGAACAAACAAGTTACCTGTAGGGACTTTTGATCCTGGGGATCGTCGATGGCATTATAGACGATGATGTAATAGTCCCTGCTACCCTCCGGCACTTCCCATTCAAAGGTGATGTTGTAAGAATCCAGGGTTTCCTTCACCTTTTTAAGGGGTTTTGGATCTGAGAATGAAGGAAACATGTTATAGACAGAATTGGTCCATCAAAAAAAAAGATTCTTTGTTGTGAAATGTCGCAGAAAATCCACATGCAGACGAATTTTCTTTTGAAAAAATGAGGATAAACGTACTTCCGTTTTCACAGGAAGAAACATCTTCCGCTCCCTTTTTTTACTTTGGAAAAAGATAAATTTTGTGTAGTTTTATGTAACATTAATAAAATATTAAATATCTGGATTAAAAGTAAGGACGTGTAAGCGGAACAGTGAGTCGCTCATAAAAGGAAACTATGATTCAACAATGAAGGCCTGTCTCTTCCTAAAGACGAGGAAGTTTCTAAAATACGGCGTAATACAGTCAACAAAAACAAAGCAATATTATTCCTATACATACCCTTTCATTTTTACAGTATATCTTTGTCGAATTGATATATTAAAGATTTATTGATTTTCAGAATTACTTCAAAGTTATCCGTCAATATTTATCGTTACCATAATAAGCAAAAAGTGAGAATCAAATATTTAAAAACTAGAAATAGATTTCATAATCGTTAAAAAAAATTATCCGAAACTTGTCAGTAAATTAAAGAAATCGGTTTTCTGTATTTAAAGAAAATATAAATATTGGCATGAGAACTGTATTTACTCTGTAGAAAAGAGTAGTCTCCAATTCGTTATCGTAAACAGTTACGCATAATTTTATTTTTTATGTATAAATTACAGTTAAACCCGTTATAGAGGACCGCTGTCGATCCAATTAAAAGTTCACTAAAACCGAAGATTCACTATATCCAATGTTAGCGAAACATTGTTCAAGCAGCGATTTTTTCGAACGTTAGAAACTGTTAGAACTGTTAGATATTAAAAAAGAAATTTTTTTTTTTTTTTTTTTGCATATTACCAAGTGATTAGCTCCATCTTCAATTATGATTGATTATTTAAATTTTATCTCCGAAGAAAATGCTTTCCACTTTTCGGAATTCGATATTTACCAATTTTCTTCAGGTTACAACTTAGATGGTAAAATGTCTGTTAAGTACGAAGCTCTGATTTGGGATATGAAAGCAGCGGCTGAAGATAGACAGGATGAAGACATCAAGCGATGCTTCTATGGTCCATTCCACCCTTATTCCAATTTTTCAAGGGGGGTGTTGAAAAGTGGGCTGTATATTAGACCAGTGGAGTCTTGGAAAATGGGGAATTGTTGGAGAATGTGGAAAGCGGAACACTGTTAATCATTCATTAACTTTCATTTTTTTCAGAAATTCACTATAATCGTTAGTTAGATAAAAGCTCAGTTGGAGCCAATGGAATTGTTCACTGTAACCTGGGTTCACTACAACATTATATATAAAAAAAAACACTTAGAAGTTAAATTAATAAGATTTTTTTACATGTACTAGATACAAATTTTCATGCATTATTAGAATTTTTCATTGCATTTTCTTGTACGAAGGGTGTCCAGAAGAGCACTGAGCCTTTGACGTACTAAAAGAAGTTGTTTCAACAAAGTTGACTGCACCACGATCAAGATCAAGTTTTTGGGAGTAGAATACGCTCTCATTTTTCTCAGTCGGTTGAAAACTCTTGCTGCAGTGCCGTATAAAAATGAGGGTCTCGGTTTCAAATTCCGCCTACTGCGAGTTGAGGAAAGTCATTCGGTATTTTCTCACGAATGGAAATTAGCATTTGCAGATTTTTGACGTAATAGAACCGTTTAAGGGTCATATGAACTCTACTAATGTGTACAAGTGGTGTCGCGAATTTAAAATTTTAGAAAACTCATCCTTCGGCTCTCAAAGCGCATTATGAAGCAAGATCACAAAAATAGTGCACTAATACGAATTTTTCTATCATTTCTTTTTAACCTTAAACTTTTTGACGCAGAAAAGAGTTTAATCATTTAGAAATGCACGGATGGATTGATAGTTTATTCAGGTTGCACTTGAACGCAACACGAGAATTGCAACCGTCGGACTTCATAATTTTGAGTCAAGTCATGAGGACGACACCTGAGATGGCGCCTCCCTCTCCACACTTCCCCACCACGTCTGCAGGAAGACTTGAAGCTTCGACATATTTAACATGCATCAACCTCGTTAAGCAGTTGGTCTGACTGGCACTTCAGGACTCAAACCTAATACTCTCCAGACATTGTTACAATTGTCTCCAGAACTGGAGAGTATTATTAAAGGAAATGTAGTACATGCTAATAAAGTATCAAACACACAAAATAAAACTACAAAAAATTTACGGTTTTCTATTGATAGCCTACATTATTTCACTGAAATTAGAAAGCATAAAATAAAGTGTATAAAACTTGACTATCTGTACAAAAACGCTGGATTACTAGATGGGCTAGAAAGGTGAAGTGCCGAATTACAGAAAGAGTACTGGACTTACAGAGAACATAAGGAAAAAATTTTCAAATTTGAAATGCAATTATCTATTCAATTTACAAAATATTTTCAAATTAAAAAGCAACCTTAGAAATAACATAGAACAATTGAAAAGAAAATAACTTGATGGAAATTAACAACTTGACTACACATTTTACGATGTGGGAAATAAAAATAATTACCGAGTGTAATCAATAAACAAGTCGTCGGATGACATAAGCAAACATCAACACAATATTCAAAATGTCTTAGGAGTCCTTCATTATACTTAGGGGACTTATGAAAAGTTTTATATTATGAAAAATTAGAAAAATCAATTCAGTACTGATATCCATAACTTTAAATTTCGCGCATCTTTTTTAAATTTTCTCTCATTTTCATCATACAAGTTCACTCACATTTTTAGTTCTATTATTAAATGCGTTATGTAATGTTTCAACCCCGCTCCCTCGAGCTGTTGGTATATATTATAATAATCAATATCGAGTGTTTAGGATTAAAAAGTGAAAATGATTCGCTGAATTGTTTAAAAAGTCATATGGTTGCAGTGACTTACACATGGTTTGCTCGATCTGCTCGGACTCTAGACTCTCCACTTTGTTGCTGACACTAGTAACCTGCACCGAGTAGCGCTCGCCGGGGACGAGGTCTTTGATTTCGCACGAAGTGGTGTTCACGAAACCTAGAGAAAAAAATAAAAAATAAATAAAAATAAACGTCAGTTGGATTATATAACCACTCAGAGATAGCTCCGTTTTTTTATCTACGAACAAACAGATAACGATGATCTAACATTTTCTAAGTACACTAAACTGCAACGGGATTATCCAAAAACGATGAATAAATGAAAGAAAAATTGAAAAAAAAAAAGTTATATCGAACAGTTTGGAAACGAAAATTTAAGCTTATTTAGTTTCCTTGTTTTTTACAATGTTTTGAAACAAAATTGTTAAGTGCTTCATGTATGAGTGTTCCAATCTAACGATAGAGGGCACTTTTTTTGCCACGGTTCAGTGTCAAGGTGGTTCTGGTATTACACTCACTCAACTATCAATCACCGACAGAAATATTATTCGATCATTTTTGAAGTAAATGGAAATAAGGTTACCCTTAATTTCCCTTCCCACAAATATATAAACAATATTGCTATTAGTGTGAAATACTGAAATTAGAAAATATCAATATTCTCTGCTGAATACGAATACATACTAAACATGTCGGTGAAAGACCAAATATGTGGTTTTATTCTTATATTGCCAGTATATATCTGCAAGCACAAATAAGTTGTGGTTGCTTCCGAAACGAGAGGACACAGGCAGAGAAGACAAAAATGCTAAATCCTTTGTTCTGCCGCGTGGTGACTTGACATCTATATGTTAGATTTTTGAACACTTGTGTTTGTCAGTTTTACGCAAGGTTTGCTGATACCTGCATAGTTTGCTTGGTTTTAATTTTTTTAATCCAATTTTATCTTATTTTGATCCACGCCTTAATAACAGGAAGAAAAAAAAATGACGTCAAAACATACGATAGATGCATTAAAAGGGCAACCCTTCTAATGAAATCATATTAGATTCTACTTTGAAGAAACCCTACTTTTGGCTTAATTTGATGCTGTTTTGTTTTCTGTTGCCAAGGCATGGACTGAAACAGTATTTTAACTTTGATCCCATACCTTAATTTAAATTGAATGGTTACTGCAGTGAACATTGATTTTCCCCCGAAAAGTTATATGTATTAATTAAAGTAACAAAAATATTTTTATTCAACATTCATCGATAGGGCATGCTGAAGGTAGACATTTAATAGTGTGAGAAAAAATAATATTTAGCAAATGTTTCAGATATAAAAAAACGACTACGTGAATGCAGACATTTACCGGAGAATATATATAGCGACATTTGCTAGATATTGATCTTTAGCAGTAACATTACCACTGATAAGTTACACTATTATCATTGCCAATGCACAATTGGAAATGGTTATTATTGATTTGATTCTCATTATCATTCATTATTATCACCTTTTGGACACACTTTCAGAAGTTAAAAATATATAACAAATATCTGCACTGAAATACGATGCTTACCCATTTGTCTCCAGAAGGCCGATCCAACCGGCTGGTAACGAACATTGAAATGATCATAAAGTGAGCTGGTCGGAGCTGTCCAGACGATGATCATGTTGGTGCTGCTCGCTTTCACCACTTGCAGACCACGAGGTTTGGACGGAGCTAAAAGAGAGGCAAGAAAAAGTGTTAAACATGTACCTCCAATCAGCACTTTTTGTACTATTATCTAAAGAAACACGGGAAACAGTCCGAAATACAAAGCAGAGACAACGCTACTATTTTCTTTATAAATCAAAATTTAAAAATTACGTTCTTATGCTAAGAGAATCAATTTCTGATAATGCGTTAAACATCTGGCACAAAATTAAAAAAAAATACATGGAAATTATAAAAATTTTCTTTAAAAATAACACATTTAATAATGTGGTAACTTCTTAGCCCAAAATAATACAACGGTAAAAATAACATTCAAGTTGAAACTAAAGAGAATAGAGGACACTCCACTCCACGTGACACTTTGCCTTGAACAAAGTTCAGATAGACTTCTGTCTTGCTCAGAGAATGACCAAGGTAGAATACGTTAAGAGAAAAAAGAAATTTAATTATCTAAAATTTGTTTAATATACTCTTTGTTATTTGTCTCGTGACATCGTAAAATAGCTTGGTAATGTTGAACAAGTCTATTCCATGAGTCAAATTTCAATTTGATTTAATCAAGAACCAAAAGAGGAAAGCAGCCTGTCTGACAAGTAAACAAAATTTTCTTACTTGTGAATAAGAGTGAAATGCGAATTCTAATCCACAATCCGTCAAAAATTATAAGAAATGCATTTCATTTAAATTTTACAGCCAGCAGTAATCTCGTCAAGATCAAAAGTGGTCACGTGACTAATTATTTTACAGCCCATTTTTAAATAATTAGTACGAGTATGTTAATTTCTCCATTTGTAAGTAACAATGCAAACTTTTAATTTTAGCATTTTTAATGCGATATCATGACAGACATGATGTCGATTTTTCAGTCACATGTTTAACTGTTTAGCTTAGTATTAAAATATTTTACATTAATTTAATTAATTACATTTAAATAAGCAGAGGAATCTACTTACGAATGGTCTGGAAGTAGGAATGAGGATCACTCCAAAGAGTGAAGCTGATCGCGTACACTTTTATCTCGTACCCGGCACCCGGATAGAGGTCCTCGAGGACTAGCCAATTGCGGCTGATGATCTTCTCCTGCAGGTACCGAGTGTCGTTGCGGATGTACATCACCGAGTACTGATCCTGGCGACTAGTCACGTCCGACTTCCATGTCAGGTTCCAGCCGCCGGACTCCGCGGGCTGGAGCAACTCGATAACTGGAGAAGATGGTTCTAAAAAGGCAGAACATTCTTTTTAGGATTTCTAGAACTTTATTTTCTAATCATATATTATTTCCAGTTTGCTAACTTATTTTAGTAACCTATTATTTTTGGAATAGGTGACATAAGCAGTGACACAGAGTTTGTCACTGTTCATAATAAAATAGTCCATTACTTTTGGAATCGGCGACATAAGCAGTGACACAATTTGTCGCATCGATAGCAGAAAAAAGACGAATTTTAGATATTAGAGTCAAACCTATCAGAAGGATAGTTTTTCGAGAATATTGGTTTCGGAACATTAATTATATCATTCTTTAAAAATAAAAAGATTGCAGTTGTTGTTGTTTTTTTAAATTTAACAGGGCATAAATACAGAATTATAAAAAACAATAAAAGAAGATATTTTAAATCATTCTCACTAAAAAAATTTAAATAAAAAGCGATTTTAAGACTTTATTAATAATTTTCACGATACATAATGTAATAAAAATTTTAATGAAGGAATTTCAAATCTATCCAACAATTAAAAGTTAAAGAAAATATAAAAAAAATAAGCAGGATAAATTGTACAATATTTTATATGACGGGTAATATTTGAACGGTAAAAGAATTTTTAGTGGGGGAGGATTCTCCCAATATTAATATAAAAAATATGATAATCTTTTTTTTTTAAAATTTTGTCCCAATTTAACTTAAAACACTGAAACTATTCAAACTAGAATAATAAAATAGATTCCTCAACATGTATTTCGAAAGTACTCAAAATTCAATTACAGTCCAAAAATTTTATTTAATGTTCTTCCGAAAACTATTATTTCTCAAACTGTGGATTTTAGGATTCTGGTACACTTTTTTAAAAATCTACATGACCAATAATGTTGATGTCTTACACATTATGAAACCAGTTGATTTCTTATTTAGCGAACATAACTACTTTTTAATATACAATCATGAATCTTAAATACTGCACGATATTTGTATTTAAGTTTTGGGAAATTTGAATCATAAAATAAGTTTTTTTTTAATTTTACTCAATTTTTGAAAATATAGTTATGTTTAGTGAATACAAAGAGAAGTTTATAAGTACTCTGCAAATATTTAAAATTAGAAACGCAATGGATTTGATATGCAAGATGTACTTAAAGGTAAAAACACGACTCATACATAAATGCAAATACAGTTATTAACTGCTCACACATAATTATTTATTAATTACGGATGAGATTTTCTTCATGTAAACACATACTTAAGAATACAGATATCAGTATGTTAAAATATGACTTCCACTGCTTTTAATTTCAAAAGGAGAAAATTATTGAGACTTGGCATAAAATTATTTTTTTATTTTTTTATTTTTTTTTTGTTTGAGGTTTTCTCAATTATTTTATAGGATATAGATCTAAAACATCAATTATGAAAGAGTTAATGTTTTTATTTTTAATTTATGATCAGCATTAGTTGACATTACACTCCAAACTGCTTAGGGCATAAACAACTGAATAATTATATATTGACTATGCCTACTCAATTAAAATTTCTACTTAATTTTCATTTGAGTTTTCTCCATATCAAAACAGTGTTACGCGTGTCATATTTTTCTTAAAAAAGTAAGAAAGCAATGAAAGATAAGAGGCAATAAATTTTGTAAGATTAACTGTATTTAAAGAATAGAATCGGAATGTAGAACATTTTTTTCCGGATAAAACATTTATATTAATACAAGTTGGTAGAAATATTACAATGTGTTCTTTAAAATATTTAGGATGTAAAAAAATTATGCACTTATTCAACAAAAAACACAACTATTTATACATTAAAAGAACAATGGTGACTACTCAGTTGAAATTAAAGCACAGATTGTTTATAAAAGAATATTCTGACTTTAAGGAGCCGAAATGGCAAAACTAAAGAAATAACAGCCTATTTGGACAAAATAAATTAAAAATAACATTTTAAAGCTTATAAAATTATAAATGTTTAACGTGACCACCAAACCAGAAAAACTAACGATATCCAATGGTATGATAAGACGAATGGTTGCAGAGAACATAGTCTTACTTTTAATCAGTGGACCCAAAGAAGCTCTAATTTAACTCCTCGGGATTTTTCCCTCTTTCTTTGGAGCTACTTAAAGGATAAAATGTTTTTTCTGCCACAACCGGCGAACATTGAAAAACAGAAAACACGAATAACTACAACCATTCAAACTGTAATACTTAACATGCTAAAAAAACATAAGTAAATAAATTTTTTTAATCAAACTTTTTTAAAGGTGAACTAAAAGGTACAAAAATATTTTTTGATGTAAAATAATATCTAATTTACAAAAGTGCTAGGGGCTTAATTAAGATACCTAAGTAATTACCGATAAATTAAGTACCGCATCTACTTGCTTATCTATGAGATCAAAAGAAGCACTAATGCCTCAAGCTTTAATTAAATTATGTATATTATTCAGCATTTTTATACCTTCTCATCCAAATTTTTTAAAAAAGAATTGATTTATATTTTTTAAACATATTTAATTCTTTTTAGTCTGGAAATTTAAGATTAAAAGGCAAATCAAGTGAGCTATACGAGTGTTCAAAATTTCAACTCCATTGGATGTTGTTCCGTGCTATCCTCGGACGCTTCCTAAGTCCGTCACTGCTTAGGTATACCATTGTTTTTATTGTCATCGGTGTTATACGAGTATGTAAAATTTCACCTCGTTCGGACGAGAGGAAGTGGGTTTAAATTCGGAATGGAAACACACACACACACACATATATATATATATATATATGAATATATATATATATATATGTATATATATATATATGTGTGTGTGTGTGTGTGTGTGTATATCAGCAAGTTAAAGAAAAACTAGTAATAAAAAAATGGGGGATAAGAATTCTGTTATCGAAGGTATATCCTTCGTGTTTCTGAGATGGTAGGTATATTGAATATTTATCAACTTCAAAATGTTATTTTTAGTTTAATTTGCCGAAAAGGTTTTAACTGATTTAATTTTGTAATAGTACCTCTTCAAAGCTGAAACATTCTCTTGCAAACAACCTTCATAAAAGACGGAATTTTAAACAGATTTCATATAGAAAAAACGACTAATTCAAACAGAAATTAGTTACATTAATACATGTTTTTTTTTATTTCATAAAAATCAATATATGTTTCGTGAATTTTGAAACATTATTCAATCTGAATGAGTGTATTAATTTCCAAGATTATTGATTGATTGCGTACTTATTAACGTCACGTTCAGAAGACTCATTGGAGCTATTTGCAACGAACCTCGTCTTTCGAGCTTTGGTGTGACAAGAAGGTGTGTTTGGTGTTAAGCCTTCACCCTGTATTCCCACACCCCTATGATCATTGCAATAGCATTAGCATCTTTATATTTCACTATTACTCAACATCCTTTAAATTTTTAAATTTTACATGGCATGGTAAATAATCAGGTTTAACTTCAAATATGGAGATGTGGCACTTGTATGCTAGGTGCTCCAGTGAAGCAGTCTCACTACGAACAATATCTCAGCTGCTCCCCTCTATGCCCTTGAGAGGACTTTGAGCTCACACAAATTTAAAGTGCACAAGCCCCTCCCCTCCTCCACACACAAAGGATGGGTCTTTAATGGTATCAGGACTCGAACCTACGATGCGATTGAAATAACGACAGTTATGAACTCGCCAATACAGTCACTCAACTATCGCCATTGCTCTTTTCCAGTGTGAAAACAGCCCTAAAAGAGATGCGCAAAATTGTATCTGTTTCAGTTCGATTAGTATTTAATTTACTTGTGGGTTGGTAGACGACCGTGGGCTCGCTGGAGATCTTCTTGCTGACGGCGGAGACGCTGATGGAGTAATTCCTTCCCGGAAGCAAAGACGTGAGGTTGATGCTGGTGTTTCGAACTACGAGCAGACTACCGCCGCTGTTGAAGGCTTCCATGTCACTGTATTTGATCTAAAAGAAGTTAAAATAAATTGGTGAAAAAAATTAAGTTGTAGGGGATTTATTATCTGAAAATTACATTGATTTTAGATCTGTAAATATTTGAGATGTAATAGCTCATATTTTTAGGGCAAGATAAAGAAAGTAAATCTGCATTCCTGTCACATGCACAGTCCAAAGAAATACTTAAACTTTGTTTAAATATGCAAGATGGTTTCGAGCAAATATTTACCCGCGTTACTTAACGTAAAAATTAGAACTGCCTGCTCTTAAATCATTGTGGATAAAATATTTTGATTTCGAAGGAAAAGGCGAGAAACATTTTTAATATATCTATATATAGCCTTTCAGTAAATTTAATTACTGAATCCAGTTTAAACCTACTAGGAGAGAATGTTAACGTTAAATTTAAAGCCTTCAAAGAAAGACATTTTTAACCACCCAAGGGATATAGTTTTAGTCAGTGACAAAATGGTCATACGAGCTCCATTAAAAAAATATTTTTCCTGAATACCTTTTCTGGTCAAATTAAATGAATGAGTGAGTGACTAAATGAATGACAGAATTAATGAGTGAGTGGATGAGGGAATGAATGAAAGAGTGAGCGAAAAAATAAATCAAATTTTTATTCCGTTATCATATTATTGTTCGCTTTACTTCAAATACTTAATAGAATAATTAAATAATGACTTTTGAAAAAAAGTTACCATATTTGGAGGCTAAATCTTTTTAGTGTGTGTGCAAAACTTTTTATGGAACATATTTTTTTACCTTTAGACAACCTCTATATTGAAACAAGAATCCTATAAACATATCTTATACATATGTAGAGTGTAAAAATATAAGAAACAGTGAAGGAAAGTTGAGAGAAACAAATGAAGGTTTGGTAATGCCTTGTTTCGTCCTAAAAGATGATGTTTTATTAAAATGATAGCATCTTTCTGTGGCTTAAAGCGTCATTTTTCCATTGGTATTTCCAACAGCATAATACGTTTCATGAATTCGGCCAAGACGAAAATGCACGAAAAGATTGTACGGACAATTATTTCACGATTGTCGAATATGATATACGTTTGAATTGTAAAGAGTGAGTGAATGACAGTGGAGTTTTATGGCGCAAGAGCCGAAGTAGGTTATGCTGCGCCAAACATTTGTTAAAATCAATTAAAAGTATATTATTTTAAAAATATAAAAAAAAAAATACAATCAGATAAAAGTGGGAAAGGTTAATAATTCAAATTTGGTGTAAAAGATCAATTTTTTTTAAAAATAAGTTACGGTGGGGTTTTTCCCCCACAAGTCAAGCAAATTAAGAACTGATTAATTAAAGAAAACGCGACGACGATGATTAAGGACAGGACAGTCAATTAAAATGTGATGAACAGTGTGAAGGACATCGTAGAAAGGACATGAAAATGTAGAGAAACCCATAAGCCAGCCATGTAAAATTTGTAATTGTTTTTTAACATATATCGTAAAAACAAAGCTCATTCAAATATTTCTTAAATTTCATTTAGCCTAACATTAATATCATCTTTCAAATTTTTCTTAATCACCAGTTCTTAGATGCGGTATTCCGATGAAATTATTCCAAGACAAATAAATAAAATTTATTTGGTTCCCTCAACCACTCTTTACAATAAGGCGAGATATTTTATAAGAAACTCTGCGCATCTAGAATTACTTGTTAATAATTATAGTCATCAGAACGATGCATAAGTAAAAGAACATGTTTAGTTAAAATACACGGATTTTGGTTTCCGAATTTGATTGATTGTTTTATTAATGTTGCATTTAGAAGTAACACGAGAGATATTAGCGACCTTGTCCTTTTGAACCTCTATCAAGTGATGACCTCTGAGCTGGCACCCCGCTCTCCAAGCTTCCTCTCCATCTCAACATGAGAACACTGAGGCTCGACAAATTTAAAGTGCATCAGCCACGCTATTGATCTATAGTGGTTCGAATTTACGGCTCTACTAAAACAACGAAGACCATTAGCTACATAACCACTCTACTACCGCGGCCGCAATTTGAAAATGTAAGGAGAATGATATTTCCCCCTCTGTATATGTGTCACAATACAACACATACAGTATGGTAAAATATTGCCAAAAAGTTCATTCTATATTCATCACATAATTAATAAATCATTTCTCACTTAAAAAATCCAAAGTACCTTTCAAAAAAGAAGAAAGAAAAAGCATAATGCGTTAAAATCAGTCACACTCATTAACAACATTTTCGAGAGTAATACTAAACAGTGATGATTATACTTTATAATGACCAATGCATTGTATAACAGTTTTAATGAATATGTAATGATACACATTAGTTTGTGAAAAATGGGTTTGGAGCCTTACCCTGTAGGAATCCTGCGTGCTGTTCTTGGCAGGCTCCCATTTCACAGAGATTTCACCCACGTGTTCCGAAGCTGTGCTCGTTATCCTGACGGGAAGAGGCCCTGGGAAATGAGAAAAACAAAGCACGTTACATATGAATAGTTTACCTATGGAAAATGAACGAGAAAAAGATTCTGTCAAGATTATTTTTTCAGATTTTTGTGACGTCATTTTATCGCTAAAATTAATTGATGTTGTAAAAGTATTGCACACAAAGAATGCCAGTGAGTGATATTGGAGTTTAATGGCGTGCAAGAAGTGACTATGCTTGCGCTCAAAAAGGTGTAACTGAGTTCTAGACGTGAGAAAAATAGAGGGAATGTAAACACTTGTTGACAAGAAGGGTTGAAAATAGAGGCGGAAAGCTAGTGAATCAAAAGTTCGCGTAATTATGATTATTTATTAACGTCGCACTGAGAAGCAACGCGAAGATTTTGGCGACGGGTCTCGCAATTTTGAACCTCGGTAAAGTGATGAGGACGACAGCTGAGCTAGCACCCACTCTCCAAGCTTTCACCCCACACCAATGGGAGGACTCTGAGCCTTGACAGATTTCACGAACATCAGCCCCGGCTACACGACGGGCGACGGGGGGGGGGGGGATGCCACTTATAAAGTGGCATCAGATCTCGAACCCTTGACTCATCGAAAACCGATAGCCATAAATCCGCGATCATGACCACTTGGCTACCGCGGCCATTTCGCATGGCGTACAACCCGCCAACCAGTTAGGTGGCAGCGCGCCAAAAAGTTCAAATTGATGTATTCTAGACTTCAGATTCGAAAACATTTCTATGTATATTCTCATCAATTCATGAAAAAATAAAAATATTATTTGAAAAGGCAATCAATAGGCAATGAAACATATTTTGAACCTTTTTTAAGGCTGCATTTTTAAGACTTAAAAAAAGAATCCTAAATCGAAATTTTTTTTAGATTAAAAAAAATATTCAGAATCAATATCATTTTCACTATTCTAAAGAAAACAGCTTATTTAACATGTTCACACAGGCAATTCAATTCAAATTTTTCTCCCGCGAGTGACGGCTTTAAGAGCCTTTTCGAACTAAAGTGAAAAATGAAATTTTACCGCAATTATTACTATTGCTATTCCCTATTTTTGTATAGCTATTACTGTCATGTAGTTTGATGTCTATTGCATGAGCAGACCAAAAAATTTGTTTGTAAAACACTAAGTTTAAGAAACTGCGTAGAAATAAATTAAATCCAACTTTTTCTATTATTATAATTTAAATTTTTATCAATTCAATAGTCAATGATATAAAAAAAAATTCTAGTTAATAAACGAACTAGTTGGTGGTACGCACAACCTGATAAAACATTCAAGGGGGAGGTACAG
Organism: Nephila pilipes; assembly: GCA_019974015.1. NCBI lineage: Eukaryota > Metazoa > Arthropoda > Arachnida > Araneae > Nephilidae > Nephila > Nephila pilipes. Next base: position 225,462 of record BMAW01080714.1, read on the forward strand.
GTAGAACGCGTTGTTCCGAATATGTTAACCATATTACTCATTTCTGTCTGAGTCAATAGATATTTTGAAGTATGCAATGTGTTCCACATTTCCTCCCCTATACTGTAATGCTAAATGTGTTCTGAAATCTGCATGTTAAAAGTGTGAAATCTTGTGTATTTTTTGAATGTTTCTAAAATTTAATAGTATTGGACATATGGGCCCCAACATCACGAATTTATACGAAAACAGAGACGTCTTTTTTGTTTCAAAATGTGTGAATTTGGATCACTCTTTAATATTAGATGCAGAAAGTCATAACAAAAAATGATAATTCATCATATCACATCATAACTGCCACCATCTTATTATATTTATAATTCAAAGTGCGAATTCTTTTATAACTTTTATCAAGACGGTAGGTGTTTTTAAAACATTGATAGCCCCCCGTTATCGTTACCACTATAAACACATCATTTAAGCAATATTGAAAAAAAAAAGTCGATAGCATCGAATAGCTCCTAAGCACTTAACAATTTTTTTCGGACAATATTATCGATAGTGATCCTTAAGCATCGATTCTTCTTGACTATCATTAGTGATATTGATAGAACAGTTATGGATAGCACAAGTGATGCATATAATTTGACTATGAATAATATTATTCATAGTTCGGCTTACTATTAATAATTTGTAGCATAAATAGCTTTTTTTTTTTTTTTTTTTTTGCTTATCGTTCTTTTCAAAAAAAAGCACCGATTTCATTTTTGAAATCAATAATGTTGTTGATCCGCAAGAGTGTTCAAATATTTAATAAATACTTAAAAATGCTTTCAAAGAAAACAGTAATCACGTAATCACGAAGAAACATTCCTTTTCACTCTTTGGGATGCATTTAACACACATTTCATACAATTAACAACTAATTAAAACTATACTTTAGCTTTGAGTAGAAAAGTAGAAGACTTCGTAGGGTTAATATTACGTTCAGAAATTCATTGTAACTTTTCGGCGGAAGCGTGAGTCTTGTAACCTGCTCAAACTTTTAAATATAAGTTTTGGTGATTGAGCTGAAAATATGCGCACACAATGCGGTGCTTCGTGTGATGCGACTCGTTCATATACTGGTCAGATAGGTATTAGGAGCAAAACTGTAATGTGTCAACATCTACTTTTAATAAAGACTTATCTTGGGTAAATCACATTTAGAACAATTTGTTGAAACATGATCCTTCATATTTAGAGTTAATCAAGTTTTTCAGCACGTGCTTGCGAGCAATGTTTATGAGAATGTCAGAAGAACCTCAACGTCCCTTCAATGAGGGTAGGAACAAAAACGCTTCCTCATATCTCTTCAATGTCCTTGGTAAGAACACCGTTGGGAATCAGAGGCTGTTTAGAGGATAGTAAGACCATAAAATTGATGCTGCAATATACATGAACGAAAAACTTGACAGTATCGTAAAAAAAAAAAATGAAGTAAAAGTTAATATGGATAATTTTTGTAACAGTTTATCGATGTTTAAGAAAAATGCGTGTATTTACACCATTATTTTCCCGTGTGACTGTGGTTATTTATTAACGTTGCACAGACTAGAAACACAAGATAAATCGACGACAGACCTCGTAATGTACAATCTCGGTCAGGATGACTCCTGAGCAGCCATCTCCCTCTCCAAATTTTCCCACTATGACTTGGAATATCGAAAGGATTAAATGTACATCAGCCCCGCTACACAGCAGGTCTTTAGTGGCATCAGGACTCCAAACCACGACTCGGCGAAAACAAAGCTCGTCTCGAGTCCCCGACCATGCGGCCACCAACACATTTTAGTATCCAGACAGTTTAAAGAAGTTGAAAAACACATAAATTGCAATTTATTAAATAAAGCTTACATTTTGTTTTATATATCAAACAACAATCTATTTTAAACTCAGACTCACTGGTTGTGATGTTGGCTGTGACCGGCCAACTGGCGACGTTCCCGCTGACCGTCTTGACCACCACTTCATAGGTGAGTCCTGGCTCCAGTTCTTCATCGAAAGTGACCACTCTTTCTTCCTCTTTGTTGATGAGGTACCTCACGGTGTTGCGGATGCCCAGGGCCACCTGGTATCGGTCAAACTCGGATTGCTTGGTGGGAGGGTCCCATCGGACATCGAAGGAGTAACTGGCCAATCGTGATGGGTCATACGTCACATTCACAGGTGGGAGAGGAACTATAGAAACAAAAATGTATCATAAGGTTAGTCTATTTTAAATATCATTTGGTTAGTGCTATTTACCCAAGGGCGCCTTTGGTAAAGTTGTGATTTTCCAAAATCGAAATCTATGGTGCAGATAACGTGTGACGTTGGGCTGTTCGTGATTTTCTCCTCATTAACTTCGGGGCCTTTATATTAATTTGAATTTCAAGAAATTACAATTTCTTCCAAACAAAATGAAACGTGATTATATTAATTAGATGAAAATAGAAATTAAGGGAATCGGAGATAATGATAGATAAATGAAGGAAATAAAGGGAGATAGAGGGTGTATGTGAGGGTTTGTTGATAGATATTTATACTTTGGATTGAAGCATCTTAATTTGTTTTGTGGATTGAAATGAAGTCTAGTTAAAGTATTAAGAATAAGAATCGGCTATTTGTGAAGTGATTGAATCAGAAAACGAAGGAGTTGGTAAGCTAAGAATTTATTACTTGATTTTAATTCAAAATTGGGGCATTAAGTGGTATTTGAGAGTGCCCGACCTTATCTATCACTCATTGACAAATAAAGTATTTTATCTTGTTCTTACATATCTTCAATTGGAGTCTTATATTTAATAACTGCTTAATTAAAAAAGAACAATTGCAGTAGAATTAAATAATGAAAAAAAGGGCATTACAAATGTTAAAAGTGAACTTTTGATCATCAAATATATAAAATTCTTACAACAATTCGGTATTTTATAATAATAATTTCCAATTTATGTGCTGTAGAATGTGGGGAAATCTTAGATAAAGAGCTTTCAAACTTTTGCACCCCAATATTTTTTTTTTTTTTTTTTTTTTTTGTTATAGAAATGTTTTTGCATTCACCATCATTGCACAGGTTAATTTTTAATTCACAGATACACATGAGTAACTAATTCGGATAAGTGAGCATAAATTTCAGAATATTAAACATAATGTTTGTTGGCTTAAAAAAATCGAATAATTATCCAAACACAGATGAGTTTTTTTTAAAAAAAATTAAAAATATTATTCATTACAATTAATTCCGATAATTTAAAAGTATCGTATGGTGCTGCCTAAAATTAGTTAAATAGTCACAATTCATAGTGTAGCTTTATAATTATTATTATTATTATTTTATTTTTAGATTTAGTTTTCAAAAATAAAATATCCAAAAACTCACAGAAATAAATTATTTTTTTCATTCTTATATTTATTATTAAATATGCCAGAGTAAATATATTTCTTATACTTCAGTCCATTTGACTTCTAAAAAACGTTTTAATTATCAAATAATTTTTTAAAAAAATGTAGTTTTAAAGCATGTCTGATTTTAAATTTTCTATTCTAAGTTTATGTGATTAAAGTGTGTTAATACATTCTGAATGGTTGTATTCTCCGAATGACCACTGTATTTTTGGTTACTGTATTAATTTATGTACGCATTATTAGAATTTATTTCCAATTAAATTCGTCGGAAGGTCTATAATTTGTTTTCTTTTCACGGTCAGTTTGTGAAGTCGCTCCTAATCAACAGTAGAATTATTTTTGGTGCTGCCATCTAGCTGCAAAAGAGCAATCTATTTTATTTCAATTGCTTTAATTTCGGCGTCTAAAGGGGGAGAATACAATTACTTAACAATAAAATCACCCCCAAATTTTTTTAAATCTGAAGATGAATTCTTTACTTGAATAAAGAGTTTCTTATTCCTTTTTTTAATATTAATTCAATGTTATTAAACTATACTGAAGTCTACTGTATGATCAAAATACGTTCACTAAAAATGTGCTTCATTCAAAAATGTAAAAAAATTATACACAAACTCAGAGCATGAGATTTTGTACGCACGATATATTATTTTATCCGTAAAAAATTTGTATAATTTTAATACGCATACAAGAAGGAATTAATTATATTATATGGTTAAAAAAATCATTAGATATATATTTCAAAATTAATAAATATAATAAATAGCATCTCCATTAAAAGTAATTCAGTTGATATCTAAAGTGGTGAATAAAATCTTTACATGCCTCATAATGAATGAAGTGCACATGATAATGTTCGTATGAATACACATACTGCATAAGATACAAGTTTTTCTTGCTATCCTGTGCTACCATTGGGCAGATAATCCACTACGATACACCTTGCTTCCAGTAGAATTTCGTACAACCCCCAGATAAACTCAGCATTACGCATAGAGACACAGAAGCTCCATAGAATAAAAACTTTCTCTTTTTTTTAAAAAAAAAATCAACGCGGGAGTTATTTTTTTCACTAGCCTTATCTAACATTTCGAATAATTTAAAGTATATCTTACAGCTCTTTGATTCTTCACGAACGCTTCATTTTTTTTTTTTTTTTTTTTTCACATCTAAGAAAAGTATTGTAAAAGCAAAATTATTGCAAAAAGACGATTATATTAAGGTATTTTGGATGACCAAAATGTGAATCAATTCTACTTACTGTTTTATTATTATTTTAAGATGCACACAAAAAGATAATTGAAAAAGATCACTACCTAGGGGCGGGGTTCTCATACTAAACTAAAGAAAATAAATTTCAGAAAAGTTAGAGAGATCGAGAGAGGGAGTTCCACATTTAAATGAAGTAGATCATATATTACATGAACAGAGATTTGAATAGTGCAACAACGATGAATTCGATTAGCATAATGATACATACCAGTCCTATATTGCGCCTTCGTGGGTTCGCTGATTTGGTTATCACTGACAGTTTGAACAGAGATGTTGTAATTTCGCCCAGGTACTAGGCCATAGAAGGCCGCCTGTGCAGGTCCAGGTGGGTCTCTCTCCTTGTCCACGAGTAGTTCTGACTGCAATGCATCCTCGGGGGAGATACTTACCCGATATTTGTCGAATATACCCGAAGGATATGGCGGCTGCCAAAGAACCAGCAGGGTTGTCTCATTCCGGAACCATACAATGAAGCGGCCAGGAGTGTTTGGCTCTAAAATATAAATTCATCAGAGGAATAGAAAATAATACGGACCTTAAGACATAAAAGGAAGATTGCATGAATAAAAAAATTACTATCAGTTAGACAGTTTATTTTGAAACATTAAATAAAAATGATTTTAGATATAGATTATTGGATGATAATATATTTTTGGATCAAGTGACTGAAAAGTCTTATGCAATACAAAATCCTTCGACTGGTTAGGTACTTTTAAAAAGTCCAGCTCGATAATTTTATACATAATTATGAATATAGCAGCTTATGTTTTTGAATAATGTGATATGTGAAATCTGTACATACATGTACATAATAGAAATGCTTTGTAATAAAAGGATAACTTTATAAGTATATATATATATATATATATATATATATATAAAGATTGACCTTGGGGACAATCTTGGCGATAGCCACTAGACAAGAGAATGAGCCACTAGAGATTTCTAGGACATTCTTTGAAGTGTAAAAATTGAGCCACTATGTGTCAGAGAAAGTGTATGAAGACGATATATGATCATGCGATATTGTAATTACGTGATTTGAATTGATGTATGTGTTCAGCGATTGTGCAAAATTTGAATTTGAGCTATTGTCGTTTTTATGTGTTTGTGTATAAATTGCTTCCGTTAAAAGGAAATATAGTATATTTGATACAGATTCTCAGAATAAATTTGTACTTGTTTGATTTAGTTATTAACGTCGCACTAGAAGTAATATGAGGGCTATTTAAATTTGGACTTGCTCTTATAAACACTGCATTTTTAATTGTGTGAACCTTTCCTGGATTCGAAGACGATCAATCACGGAACACTTGGGGTCAGAAATAAGATTCCGGAGTGAATGCCTGTGACTTGATTAATGAAGGATAAATTCCAAGATGTTCACTTCAATGGCAGAGATGTAAACCGGTCAAGATGATGCGGCGTTTCTGTAACCATCACCAAATTATGCAAATTTTCCAAATTAAAACGTCACAACAAGGTATTATAAAAGCAGTGCGAGAGAGAAGTGTTTATTAATTATCTAGCATTCGCTTACTATTTGATGTTTATCTGCCAATGCCAATTAGAAAGAGATTATTCTTTTTTTTTTGCAAGCAACTTATGATTGTTGATTACGTTCGCTACAGTTTAAGATTTTAAATAAAGTTAGTGTAATTCGGACGTTTCAAGTTGCTTACGTTTGTTGAAATACATGCATTTGAGTAACATCCGATGACTGGAGTTTTAACATACAGGCGACTCATCAGCCTTCTCTCCAGGAAAGGAAAGCCGGACAAAAGGAGGTGAAGGTAGACTAAAGGTTGCTTTTATAATTTAAGGCGTAAATACTTTTTTAAATAACAGAATTTGAAAATCTAAACTAAAGATTTTCCTTAAAGGTAAAACACAAAATTTATCAACACGTGAAAAATATCCAATATTACTAAGCAATTAAGGATTCGCCTGTTCTCACACAGAGGACATAAGTGCATCATTACTTTTAATAAGGGCCTTTTTCTAGACCTTTAATAATGACTTTGGCCAAGCGTTTCGTGACACAAGGGTCTGTCACAGATAAGCTCCACGAAATGAAAAACAACCAATCTTGATGGTAATGAGGAAAACATTATTGCAAAAACAAGGAACATTGACTCGACACCGCTCTCATGGACGTGTCACGTTCCTTTGATCTTACTCCAATATATTTTTTTCTGTAGGGGTGCTTTAAATGTCATGTTTTCATCCATCATCCTGAAACTTAGACCACTATCCATCAAGAAATTCATGGGATACAGCGAGAGATATTGCAAGCTGTTATGGAATATGTGATGCAAAGAGTCCGTATTTGTGGTCTAGATACTGATGCTCGTCTAAGAGTCTTCTATTCCCAACAAAAAAATTTATTATATATAACATTAAAAATTATTATCATTTTAAACGACAAAGTCCTTTTCGATTTACCCAGCACAATAAATTAATGACTTGCAAGCAGAATTAATGTTATAACTGAAATCAAAATTGATATTAATTTTAAAATTCGACTTAGCAAATGACTTGAAGCTAGTCATTAACAATCAGTAGCATCAGTTTTAAACCGCTGAAACAAAAAAAATTTAATGTATTAGATTGTGTGATTTTAACATTAGATTTACTACAGCAGCTAAAATGACGTTTTATAATTATATTTTCAAATTCCTACTCAATCTTAATTTTTCTTTTAATTGAAATCATATCATGACATATAATGACATCATAATATTAGATGATTAGCTTTAGTTTTTAATCCAAAATCAAATTGTTTTTGACTATCATCGTTACTTATAGGAAACCAGTCAAAATGACAGGTGCATTTCTCTGTGTGGTCAAATCAGTTTTGCATAGTTATAATAAATTATAATAATTGTATTATTATGTAATTGTAGTACGATAAAAATACTACATGGGTGATGATGACAGAATTCGTGATAACGTAAATTCTTGATTACGTAAAAAAAAAACATTATAAATTATCAATCTTTGATTGAATTTCGAGGGGCATTGGAGTGAAATTTTGATGAGAATATTGGGAAAAAAAACTTTTTTTTTTTGGATGCTGAAACATTCAAAACTATATTCTTTAGTAAGAAAACTAAATACAGGGTGAAATATTATCTTATTATTAGTTTCAATTTATTTTGATAATTTTTTTCAGGCCTAAGAAATGACGAAACGAAATAAATCTTCTGTCTTCTATTTGACTGTAGAGTATAAAAATAATATGTCATTATGTACTGGTTCTGGAATATTACACGACGATTAAATTATTAGTTAAAGTAAGTTAGATATTGTATTTTAATAAACTAATGGAAGAATTTATAATTATTATAGTATTACAATTAACCTAATTGGAGTAATTTATCATTTTTTAAAAAATATATAAATACTGGAAATCCAACTAACCATTCTCAGACCAGTCATTTTGACTTGTGTCGGTAGAAATGGGTATAATCAAATTGCCGATATATCTAATGTTTAGCTTTAAAATGTATCCTTCAAATCAGTTAAGCTATTTTACCATAAATTCTACATTTAAAAATGGCACATTTTAATTCAAATACATTTTAGGTGTAGATTAAAAAAAAAACTCTCGTTTTCAGAGTCTCTTAATATGAAACACTTTTTTAAAATAAGACGTGATATAAACAGTAAGCACTCACTTGTTGTGAAGTTAGTGGTGACGAAGACCGAGGAATCCTGTCCGTGGAAAACGGAGAAGAGCTGCACTTCATAGGAGGCTCCGGGAGTCAGGTCCCTCAATAAGAAGGGGGTGAGGTGGTTGATGTAATGGTTGCGAGCCGTGGTGTCGTCTTTCTCGGACAGGGGTACCAAAGACAGCTTGAAGCCTGTCTGGCCGCCTTGTTTTGGAGGCTCCCACGTCGCCTCTGCATTTTTCCCACCCAGCACGGATACATTGAGGTTGATGGGCGGATCCGGAGCTGTTTGGAAAGAAGGAAAATAGAGCTATGAAACAAGTCATTCCAGGAATCAGGAAAGTATAACAGTGCCTTTTAAGATTTGTTCAATTTGATTGGACATTTATAAGGAAATGGACGATATTTTGTCTCGTCAAAAAGTGTAAATAATGTTATTTTTCTTTCTTTCAAGATTTGTATACGTGAAGGTAAATTTTCCAAGTTCTTAACAGAAATATTGGTACGTCAAACGCAACACGGTAGTTAACATCATAAGTTCAAAAGATCACTTCATATAGAAAACTTTTTTCTCTTAACTGAAGATATCTGTGATTTATTTCTATTAATATTTTCTTCTTCATCACTGTTATATTCCAATATTCTCTTAGAAAATTTGCATGTTCTTTTGAGATTTCTGAGAAGCATTTTGATTTGTACACCCTACTATTTTCAAAAATCTATATCGTGTTCCATTACTTTTATTTAAAGAGATGATACTATTTTTTAACGCGGAATCAAGTTGTCTCTCGCAATTTCGCCCTTTATTTATTTATTTTTTTTAGATCTGTGTATAAAATATTAAACTGTAATTACTCAAATAATTTCATAGCTTGTGATATGCTTTATGAAGGATAGATTAAGTAGTGTTATAACAACATTGTACTGTAAATATATACTATTCAAAAGTTTTGCCTTGAATTGTGTTAGAGAAAAACGCCATTGCTTGGAAATACGGAGTAATGGTAACACAATTTGCGTGTTAGTTTTTCTTTCAAAGATGGCAGCACCAACAATTCACTAGGAGCATTTTCAATTAAACTGCAAAGAACACTTGAAACAAATCTTACAATAAAACACGCTTTTATTATTCAACACAAATATAAATATTTCCCATCAATATTTAATGCAAGTAGTTTTAATTAAAAAAAGTTTCAAGTGAAATAGTTAATTGAATATATATGGCTTGTGTTCATGCATGTTTTGTGTTTGTTTTGAAAAACTATTCTTTTTCTGAATTACGTATGGTGAAATATTTTGACTTGAGATATTCCGCAACAATCGTCTACTTTATGAAAATATAACCAAGTTGTTAATGTATTAGAAAAAATATTGTCTGCAGAGCAAATACTTTAATTGTATATGATTACTTCTTGTTACGAAAATTTGGACACATGTATCGGATAACGAAACATTACTTGGTATATTAGAATTTATAAGTTCAATTGCAAGCTATGACAGAAAGATTGAAATTTAAATAGTTTCATCCTGTGATAAACATTGGAATTTATTATTAGGATCATCGCATAACCGATACAAAAAAAGTAGATAATTTTCAACGATATATTAAAGCTATTTCTTTATCATTAGTGTCGAGTGACTTTTATTTGATATCCGTTTTTTTTTCTTCTTATGAATATTGGTTCACAAAATACTTGTATTTGAAGATAGATGGCATCATTAACATTTGTTGGGTACTGAACAATCCTCGTAAGACACCAATATTTTCGATGTCGTTAGTTCACTATTTACACTTCAAACAATTATACATATTGCAAACCCTAATTAATCCGGACGTTATTTAATCATCATAATTTAAATGGACGAACAGCCATTTTAACAAAAATTATAATTAATAAACGCAAATAAAAAGCTCGGTTAATGCTGCAAGCTATGGAGTTTTATACTATAACTAGTGGCTGTTCTAATTTTCCACTTTACGGAAATCATCTTTTTTTCTTTTTTTTCTTTTTCTTTTTTTTTTTCGTACGGAGCACTTGAATTTTGTAATAAAGTACGTTGAAAACAGCAGCAATGGAACCATATCTTAATATTCGTAACATTTGTGGCATTTATGTTCGTTAATTAACGCTAAAGGAAGACAACAAGAGATCTATCTTTTCTTCAAAGCAGTGAGCATGTCAGACACGGTCAGTGAAGATGAGCCGAGACCGCAATGTTCTAAGTAATTTTTTCCGACCTAATACGTACCATGTTAGTCATGTATAGATTTGAATTCCCTTTTATGCAATTATTTATTTTGTCTTTTTTTTTAATGCGTTTTCTTTTTACTGTAAGGAGTGTTAAACTATGTTACTTGGTTTATTTTCTAAATTATTAGCCACCCAAGGAGCCATTTTAGTTGGATCACTTTTGGCGTAACAGATCACTTTCCAATTTTTTATCGCTTGCTTCGATTTTAATTACATTTATCTTAATATATTCAGTTTAGTAATTCATCGTTTGCTTTAATTTTTATTACATATAGCTGATAAAAATATTCAGTTTAATAATTTATCATTTCCTTTTATTTTAATATGGGAAAAGTTTACTATAGCCTATTTCACGATGTTTCATCGTTTACTTTAATTCTAATTTTTAATTGAGTAATTTAATAATTATCATGAAAAAAAGCACACCTTGGATGGCCAAATCTGTTCTTTGCAAGACTTTGCATTGAACTTTTTTGTACTTAAAAAAAATTGAGAATTTGATAAATAGAACGCTGTAAAATTGAATTTTAAAATTGTAAATAAGTGTTCTAAGCAATAGAGAGAAATGTCTTTGTGTTTATCGATTTCTCTTAAAGGATTCCTCGAAAGCTATTTTATCCACAGTACTGATGCTTTCCACATCGTGAAATGCCGTTATTTCTTATTTAGTAAATAATTTTTTCCTATAATAAACCTTTACAAATTTTAAGTATAAAGCAGTTTGTATAAAATTCAAAGGAAATTTGAATCATAAAATTTAAAAATTTTCATCAAATTCAAATTTTGAAATTATAATTACGTTCAGTAGAAAATTATGTTTAAAAGTACTTTAAAAATTTACAAAGTTGCATAAGTCGCGGATTTTATGTAAAATGTAGCTAAGGATTAGTGCATGACTTACAAATAGAAATACAGTTAGTGATACATAACTTCCTATGCATTATTATTTTTGTTTATGAATGTGATTTTCTTCGCATAAACAGGTTACATAAGTATACAGATATCTAAGTAAAAAATGACTCACTGCATTTAAATTTTTAAAAAGTGGGGATATTTGAGCTACGCATAAAATAAGCTCCTTTGCCCTAGTCAAAGATGTCTCAGTTATCGTAAGGAAAATAGTAGTTTGGTTCCGTCTCAATTCCTCTGCCATAGTGCACATCAAAGCACAATTTTAAAAAAAAATTCTGAGTAGCAAAAATATAACGATATTCAAGAATTGAAGTTTTGATTTGAATAAAATCGAAGCTTTCAGAGTTTAGAATTTATAAATAATTGAAAAATTCAATCCAATCCATTCAAGAGAAAACGTTTTCATGAAAATTACGTGTACACTGAAAATAACTTTCGCAATTTTTAAACATCTTTTAAGTAAATAAAAAAAAAAGGACTCTGAGGTTATTTACACTAAAATAATACATATTTATTAACAGCGTAAGCTGATACTTTCTTAAATTTTCAAATGAAACTGTGAAAATGTGTCGACTTACTTAACAAAAAAACTTGAAATGAATTTTAAATTATTCAGGTCGACGCAAGCAGGAAACAGGTAATTTTACAAACTTCTTTTTAGTTAGGCTGTAATGGAATTCTAACGATATAATCTACATCGAATATTATACAACAAAAATTACTTCGAAATGTTCGAATCACGAACTTTTTTCAGAATAGATTGATTACACGACCTTGTTTAGAACCTTAATAGTATTTTTTGCGGCAATCTAGCGCATGCGCATTTAGTGGTTTATCTACGATAAAGGAAATGGTTTCAATGGCTGAATGCTTCTTGAATGCAGAGGAAATGAAATGAACAAAAAATGTAGATGTTTTCAAAATGTATTATGACACCAACAATCCATGAATTACACCTTTTTTTTTTCCCGCAAAAAGAATGGTATTGATAGGGGTTTTAACAGTAGATTGTGGGGGGAGGGTATGTGTGTGTGACAATTATTCGGAAATTTTCCCAGCTTTTTTTTTTAATGTTTCTTTTAATTTTAAATGTAATTTAAATAATTCATTGCGAGGTTTCGGCAATAGTTCAAGTCCTTGAAAGAATTTTTTTTCCAAAAATGCAGATTTGTTTATATAATATAATGAATCAGCAATGCATATTAAGACATTGGGAATACTTAAAAATCTTTAAATACCATAGCTGTAGATTCCCATATATATAAACATGTTACAAATACAAACCTCGTTTAGTATAATTGCCCGGTTATTTTGCAATTCAAAATAAAAAATTTGGATTTATTTTAATACTAAATTGATACAAATTGAATGGAACTTTGCAACGATAAACTTTGATATCCCGTATTTCTTTTTTTAAAAAATAACTCAAACAAAAACCTCTTTCTTTAAGTTTTTTAAAATATATTCCTCTCACTACCTAAAAGAATTATAATAGGGAAATAATTTGGTGTCACATCAAGACATCGAGAATTCAGAGACCCAAATAGAGGAATCATTAAATGAAATACTTCCAATGAATTTGTTTTCTTTTTACTCAAAATAAAATGCATTTTTTAAAAATAGGAACGCGGCAAAAGTTCTATAATTTGTAGATAAAGCGAAGTTTATTACTCCTTCTTCTCATTTTGCAATATATCCGAAAGAGGATTCAGTGTCATAAATTTCAACCAACCAACCAACCAAACAAACAAACAAATTTCGCAATTTCCAGACGTGTCTTAGTTCGTATTCATAGGATTTTGCAGTAAAGAAATATGTTTACATTGTGATTCAGTTTAATGTAATAAAACCGGATGTCAATATTTTCCTGCCATTTGAAATAGGACCTAATAGATGTTTATGTAGAGGAAGAGAAATACAGCTGTTCATACAGTGGAAAGAGAGATCCTTTTATTAATATTTCAAATAGAATAACTCATGGAGAATATTTTTGTTTCGTGGTACAGCACTTATCTGATAAAAATCACGGCTTACATAACAGGATGACATTGGTAATCCATTAGATTATGAGACAATAACCTTATTGTGAATTAACGACTGAGTAACAGAAGTCGGCTCGAATTTGCATTTACATCGCACTAGAGCTACACGTTTGTAAACGTCCCTTCACATCTAGACGAAATCCATTAACTTTCATCTAAATCTATATGAAGTCTACTGGCATCGATTTAAAGCTGTGAGAAGTTTATTGGCTCCGATCTAGCTACATGAGAACTACTGCTGTCGCTTTCAAACCACACAAAGACTATTAAAATTGCTTTACAGCTACAGGAAAGACAATTCACGTCACTCTAGTTACACGAGGACCGAGGCGTTACTCTGGCTACACGAGGACTGTTGGAGTCACTCTACTTACACGAGGACTGTTACTATCCTCACGAAAAATATTAGCAACAATCAAATTACACGAGGACTACTGGCGTTGTTTTAAGAGCTACATGAATTCTAACAGTCGTGATAGTAACAATCGTGAGGATAGTAACAGTCCTCGTGTAAGTAGAGTGACTCCAACAGTCCTCGTGTAGCCAGAGTAACGCCTCGGTCCTATTGTTCTAGAGCAGTGATTCTCAAACACTGCGCCGAGGCATTTTAGTGTGTCGTTAATTCTTAAAGTTTTTTAAAGATCGAATTTAATCAATAAAACAAGTAAAAGTCTTTTAAATTTGTCCTACTGTTAGCGTTCCGTTAAATTTTTAAATTTTTAAAAATGGACTGTAACAACAAAGAAAAAATGTTTTAATCACTGCTCTTTGCCAACACGAATTCTGCTGGCATCGCTCTTGACCTACACAAGGATTGTTAGCATCGTTCTAATGCTACTAAAGGAGTAGAGGCAACGGACTTCTAATTTTACACCACGGTCAAGCGTCGAGAACTAATTGGTACTTCTCTCTTGCAGCTTATATTCCCACCACATTAAAGATTTTAGTCCAAGATCAAATTTAAAAACATCAGTCTACCTTATTTCTCCCGAAATGAGAAGTTAAGACTCAAAATCGAGGTTCCCTTTCATTAAGTTGAAAATCCCCTTCATTAAATTGCGACTATTACTTCTCGGCAAGTTTTGGGTTTGAAATAAAGCCACTCTATAACTCTAAGAGCTAAAGAGCTGTCGGTCCACTCTAAGAGCTGTCGGTGAGGAATCTAAGAAATCTGAGCTATGGTCAAATGACGAGGATAACACCTAAATTGGTAAATCACTCCTAATTTCCACGTCAGGACTTAAATAAAAAGTTGTATTAAACGTACAGCATCCTCCATTATCTTGCACGATGGATTTTTGAAACGTTTAAAACTCAATTTTAAGGTGCGAATCTAGTGACCTTTTATCACTTAGTAGATTTAAAATAATTTGTTGACTTTATCGGCACATTCGACGTATTTGACAGTTACGCAAACTCTCCTTCACACATGAAAAAACATGAAACTAACCCAGATTTAATTGTAAGAAAGAACAAGGTAAAGGGTCTATCCCAAGGGTACGTCAACAGTGTTTCCAAAAAAAACAATAGAGTAACAGACTATTAACCAATAGGTTTCGTGGACTCTGATGTCGTTCATCCAGCGACTGTCGTGCAGAGGGCTGATGCATATTAAACCTGTCGTGAATTACGGTCCTTATATGAGTACATGTTTTGGATGTGGTGAGTGCTGTGCCAATTCAAGAAACATCCTTGTCACTTTGTAACGCCACGCCCTGGTTTTTCTATACCTAATATTTGAACCATATTAATTCACTTAAAATCCGTGACTAAGTAATTCAATCAAAATAACGAAACTGTCAAATCATTAACTTAATTTTATTCCTATTTAAGAATAATCAAATATCTATATTAGTATTACGAATGTGGAACAGAACTCTACTCACGTCCACAACAAAAGATTATTAGAAAAACCTGTTATGTGAAATATTTCTAAAAATGGTACCGAAGTAAGAATGATATCCAGTTCAAACTCAACTATAGTATAATCTTATGACTCTCAGCATCGTGTCCTAAATTGATTTTTCTTCACAGGATATAAACACATCAAAATTTGTTGATTATATATTTATATAATCACCGAGATTCACAAGTAAACGGTCTAAAATAAAATAACGTCATAGAAAAGCCCCAAAAGGTTAGTTAAAGGGAAATACACATGAAAACCTCGTTATAACGTAATCGTGGATCAAAATAGCGAGGTTCGTCGTCCATATTCCCCGTCTTACCCCGTCCCCGAGAGTGAAGATAATTAAACAATGTATCGAACCGAGAGTGGTACTTACTGGTGGGGAGGTCGGAGGACCATATGAGTTTGTCGTGTACGGATGAATTGGAGAAGTACAAGTGGAATGTGTAGAGGGTGCCCGGTAGGACGTCACTAATGGTGATGAGTTGATTGATGAGGGACGAATCCACGGTGAAGTTGGAGGCAGGGAAGCCGGATGAAGGGCCATACGACACCCTGTACACTCCATCCCCCGAAGACGCCGCCTCTTTGGGGATGCGGAACTTCAGTTCTGAACTCTGGCATAACTGCAAAGAAAGAAAATGAGTCATTAGAACAGAAATACATTTGAGCTGAATAGAATGTAATAATGTATTTCAGAACACCGTGCACAATATTATTGATTTGAAAGTTAAAAATTTAATAAAAATATTTTAATTAAATATGCGACGATTGTCGATATTTAATTTATCTTGCAAGGTATAGGATTAGATATTAGGGTGTTTGTCGCGCTTTTTTTTGAATAACAATTTTTCGGTTATGTCTCTTCCAAGCTATCCAACAAAAGATGATGAATTGAAACGAAATTACAATCTCAGGAAATGATTTATAAACACCTCGACTTAAAATGGTGGTAAAGCTTTTGTTCTTGAATTAATAATAGGCGAGATTTGTTTTGGACCTGTCTGGAATTAAAATTTCTATACTGAGAGATATGTATCTTAAAACAAATCCACATATTGTCAGGAATAAAATTTTCTATTGAGCCAAGTCAAGGTTCTCAAAAATATTGTGTCACAAAATGCTTAGTCGAAATACTAAGAAATATTGTGTCATAAAATGCCTAATCGAGATACTAAAAGATGTGTGTAACGAATACCTAGTCGAGATACTGAGAGAGATATGTCACATAAGGCCAATACACACACGTTATCCGGAATTAAAATTTCTATAATGTCTCAAGTTGATATAGATAACATAATATCTAGTCGAGATCAATACATGTTGTTGTCTGAAATTAAAATTTGTATAATACCAAGTCGAAATACAAACAGATACGTGTCGCAAAAAATAAATGCGCGTTGTTTAGTAAATTTCAATGTGTCCAGCTGCACATTATCTAGCATGTTTGTTTGAATACAAAAACTATGCCCTTCAAACTTTCTACCCATTTTTAGTCGACGACTATTCCTTATAATAGTAAATTCAAACAGAAGAAATATATGTGAATTATATAAATAACATAACAGGAATTTTTAACAGCGAATACAATTTAGGATAATAAGAGAATACCGAAAAAAAGTTGGTAAAAAATTGCTGTTATTACTATTACATTTCTTGTAAACATTTATTCACATAATACCATGATGAAATGAAGCTCCTCATACACACACAAATATTTTTTAAAAAAATTCTAAATCTTTTAAGCATTCATTTTAAGTAATTTTATTTGACTTTTTAAAAGTATAATAGTGATTATTTAATTAAAACTTTTTTCAAACAAACAAAAACAAAGGAATCAAAAAAAATTTAAAATAAAATTCTTTTTTCGTGGAAAAAATATAATTTTAAAATTTGGAATCTAATAAGCATTCTTTAAAAAGTTTTTAAATAACTTGAAGTAAATCTATTACAAATATTTATTAAAGATTTAAAACATTATTAAATCTTTATAAAATAAAACATTCATTTAAACCTTCCTTACGAACAAAATGTTCATAGCACAAACACACAAACCCTTCAAAAGAAAAGAAAAGAAAATTATTCATAATACGAAGCATCTGCCGCGTTTTATTATCTCTCCTCTTCATGAAACCAAACAATCGAATTCTCATAGAAATGTCATTTCAATTACTTTAATATTTCATGCTTACGTTATTCTCCGAGAAGAAACATTCTTATATTCGAAATGATTTACATAAAATAGATAGCTTATTGCATAAACATTCCATAAATAAGCAGATGCAAGAAAACGTGAAAATTGGTCAAGTTGTGATGTTTCTATCACGTTTCATACGTTGACCAAGACAAGAGAGACATTGTTATAATATACATAGCAAATGAAGGTTTGAAATTCAATATTGTAATAGATTTATATGCGCTTCTGCATTGTATGGTAAATCAGCAATAAGCGTATAAGTTATGGAATAATGATAGACCTCAGGTATGAGGGGGCGGGGGAAACGTATAAAACAAGGCGAATATACATAATTGAAATACAGTTGTAATATTATTATAAAGTAAAGTTGTCTAAATATTCTTATAAATATTCTAAAATGTTTATCTGTGTTGCGTAGCTATTTTTAAAGTAATATTGTGTAAAAAAAAATAGTTTGTTTTTCGAAAATCTGAATAAGATCGCTAATATATCTATAAAAATATCGTCTGGAGATCAGATAACCTAATTGTATTTAATAGTATTTATCGTGCCATTTTAGAAATATATATCTGGCAATGAAACTTTATTTCTTACGACTTTAGCATTAATTCGTTCAGTTGTAAGCTTGAAATGGAAGGTTGAGATTCACAGTTTATGTTAATCGATAGCATTGGATTATATTATTAAAGTAATCGTAAAACTGATTCGAAAGGTAGATCATTTTCAAGAATTTATTATAGCTATTTCTTTATTTCAAAACGTGTGCAGTGACTTTTATTTGACATCTGGATTTATTCATATGAATTTCGAATCTTGATTTCGAAATCCTATTATGAAAACAGTGAGATTAAATTTCATTACCACTGATGTATATACCATGCATACAAAAACATGTTCTTTAAGTACGATTTTATTATTTTTTAAAATTATGAATGATTTCAAACGGGTATTTTCCAATTAAGTGTCTATAAAAGCTGTGCGGAAAAAAAGAACAATACATTGAACATAAGTAATCAGTTCTATATGATAATCATCTTCATATGTGAGCCAATCCATTCCAATCCCTTGGGTGTCAACCAATTCAAGTGCATAGACATTTTTATTTCACTATTCAAACTTCGACATTTCAAGATAAGCAACTATTTTGAGCTTTGAGGAACACTGTCAGATACCTGAAACTATCGTTAGTGACCGTCAAGTGTCCTTAAACGAAGTGAATTGATAGATTGCCTACTGAGTTTTTATTGGAAAAGATTGGTGTATTTTTCTTGGTCTCTGTGTATCTAAGTGGTCTTGGGCACTCGTGAACAGGGATACTTTAGTCAAGCCCCGTGTTCGAGTCCTAGTCTCATGGCGTAAATGAACTTGTTAAATCTGCTGGGGCTCACAGTTTTCATAATGGTGCACTATAAATGTGGAGAGATTAATGTCAGCTTAAGTGTCGACCTCGTCATTTGACCATAGTTGAAAATCACGAGGTTTAACGCTGAATTTAACAGGCTTTATGTCAGATAGAAATACGCAAACTGAAAACAATAGTAAAAAAAAATGTATTTTTGTAATGAATCTGGCAATTTCTTGTCTCGTAATAGTGTTTCTAATAATTTTATACGCTTTTGTGTAAATTATGTTTTTGTTTTATGTTTGTTTCATTAACCTCGCACTTATAAGCAAAACGAGGACTATAGTCGACGGACATCGTAATTCTGAGTTTCGGTCATGTGATGAGGACGACACCTGAGCTGTCACCCTCCCCCCTCTTGACTTCCACACCAATGGTGTTTTTGTTTGTTTGTTTGAAATATGTGTTTAACGATTCCTTAACATTAATTAACTAAATTTCAGAGGAACTTTCGGATTTTTCATCGAACTTTTTGAAAACAACAAACAATTGAATTAAGCACTTTCAGATATCATCGCTAGTCTAATCAATATATTTCAATCTGGAATCGAACAGGGGGTCTCCTACTTTACAATCAAATTCGTGTTAGCAACAGTGGCGATGTTATCACCAAGTTTGTATTCCTTTTATAAGTAGGTGATTGCCTTATTCATTTCTGGCATTATTTCAGAAATTAAAAAGAAAGTGAGGATCATCCCGCAAAGTGTTCTCCTCCGGGCCAGTTGTAGGAACTGGCAAAAATACTGCTGAACAAAGGATTTGATAATTGTGTTGTTATTGTAAATCAGAAAAGTTGGCAGGATTCTTTCGAATAAAAACATTTCGAGAGCAAGAGAAAAGAACTCAGAATAAGAGGAAAGTAGACAGACTCGTGCTATTGCTTTCGAGGAATAGGAAAAGGATAAATGAATTTTAAAAATATTGCTTAAACAGTTTTCGAAATTTAATGGTTCAAGTTTAAGCCTGAGATAATGATTCCTTCTACCAACTTCCACACCATCACAAGAAAGGACTTCGAAACTATGTTTCATTTAACAAGCTATACCCGTTATTATTCCACGCCACTTTACCTTTGGTAGAATCAGAACTCGAATGCGTAACTTGGTGTGAACAACAACTTGTATTAAATAAAGTATCTTACATAAAAGTTTTTTTAAAAAATATTTAAAACATTTTAACGCATTTTTTATAAATGCTACAAAAACCGAGACGAGTCACTAGAATATCAGAATGAATGAACCACAGTTAAGGTTAAAAGTAAAAGAGCGAAAATTGACCCACCTGCGCCAAATGTTTGTTTAAAATACAAAAAAAATAAAGATTTTCACCAAGATAGACAAAACACGCTAGTTATGTAATATCCCATCCATCATGAAACTTGGCGTAATTCCAATCAAACTTATGCCAATCATATACTATCTAAATACATCAATCAACGTATTGTTTGTCGAAAGTTTTCCGCTTTGGCGGTTTTGAATAAGAATTACACATGTGTCCAAAATACAATGTAAAATGGAAAGGATAAAATCTTAAATGAAATATAACAAGCCAATTTTAAATAAAAATGCAAACTAGTTTCTGTGCAGGTACCCTCAAGTCAGACAAGTTCAAAATGGTTTGAGTTTAAATAGAGTTACGATGATGGAACCCTGGACAATCAACTAATATATACTGGCCGCGAGTTCGCCACCATGACTACTAGGCTACCGCGGTCACTCACTATAAACAGAAGCGCTAACAGAATGATGTGAATGAAAGTTAAAACTTATGGCGCCATATCTGGTTGTGCTGAGCCAAACAATGGGTAACTGTGATCTAGACCAGGGCTTCTTAAACTATGGGTCGCGACCCCAAATGGGGTCGCGTAGCAAAATTCTGCGGTCGCGAGAGATTTTATAATGTCAAATATTTATATATACCATTTTATAACATCACTAGAGTTGGCGGAATACAGTGGACTTGCAGCGTCTAGACACGCGCATTTGTTGAAGGTTTTGAGCTATCTCCACCGACAGCAGTAAACGATCGATGATCGCTATTATTATACTGTAGCTATACATTGTTAGTGCGTTTGTCGGTATCATACATGTTGAATAAACCGCGCGCCGATGACTTCCCACTCTGACCGCCACCTCTAAATATCACACACAATCAAAGGGAGGAACGCGCGCGTACACACGTGCAACCTGCAGCTAAACAATGATTCATGTATGGGGTCGTCAAGGTTTGTATGGGGTCGTCAAGAAACTCGCAATCATAAATGGGGTCGTGAATGACAAAAGTTCAAGAAGCCCTGATCTAGACGATTGAAAAAAATTGAAAAAAGATAAAAAAAAAAAAATAGTTGACAAGAAGAATTGAAAAAGGCTTACTAGAGTATCCCGGAAGCATATCACCCGTGTTTAGCGATGACAGTAAACCCCATGAGTAAGAAAAAGATCAATAAGGTGCCTCGGGGTCATGATATCCGTACTTATCTGAAGTAGGAGAGTCCCTGAGAGCAATGTTTTTGAGAATGTGAGAAGAGTAGTGTGTCTAATGAGAATCGTGATTATTTATTAATGATTGTTTATTAATTACGCACTGAGAAGCAACACGAAGCTATTGTCAACGAAACCCGGTTAAATGACGAGAACAACACCTGAGCAGACACCTCCCTCTCCACCACACCTCGTTTCAGGAAGACTTGGGGGCTAGACCAAATTTAACGTACATAAGCCCTGTTACATCCCGGGTCTTCAGTGACATCAGCACTCAAACCCACAATTCGACTGAAATAACGCCGGCCACGAGCTTACGATCACGACTATTCCTCTTGATAAAAACATTAGATGTATTCTTTACACCTGTTTGAACTATTGTTAATTACACTATTTAGCAAAGTATTTGGTGCTTTTTCAATATTATATTTTTAATTTTGTTAACTTCAGAATTTGGTTGAAATTAGTTAAGTATCAAAAACTACGCAAAAGCTGTTGAAGATTTACTTTGTAATTTAGAACAACATTCAAGTGAGGATGTAGACATCCGAATCGATTCATTTCTCTCCTAACTTTCATACTAGACCATACATATTTTTCGCTCATCAATTCTTTGGTGATATTAGGACACAAACCCGGTCATTGAGTGAGTGACAGTTAAGGATTATGGCTGAAAAATCTAATCTAGTTCAGCAGCGCCAAACATTTATTTAAACTGTAGTCTAGACGGAAAAAACGGAGGAAAAAATTGGTTGACAAAATGGAGGGTCGAAAATAGAGAAGGGTCACAAGGGTATTCCCTACCAAAGATACTAAACTCCATGGTAAAGAAAATGGTGCCTCGGGATTATGATTTCCGTACTTACCAAAAAGAGGTAAGCCCTTGGGGGAGAACTCAAACTGAATTCAAATTGGAGAATACGAAGATCACCATCATAACCTCTGACGTATTGCAGCAGTTTGAATTTATTTAAAGGATGAAAAAATAACTAAAAATAAAAGACAATTGCACAATTTTGATTAACAACGCATTTCCCTTTTTTTTTAAAAAAAAAAATAATATAACGTTCGTATTTCGCCTTCGATTCGTACAAAAACTTATTAATATATACCGATGAACACGCAAGTTTCGAGATGTCAAATAATGGCGTGGGAAATGACTCACGATAAAAATACAATGAACATATTTTTGTTCTTTAAATCTCGCTCTGTTGTTCTCTTCGAACGCACGTCATTCTTCTGCACTATAAGAAGTATGACTAATAGGAAAATCTTACAAAAAATACGTGGTTTTCTTCTCAAAAAGAAGTAAAAGTGTTTCCACCTGAAACTGGGTCAATCCTCCCCGTCATTCAAGTACAAATCGTGAGAATGTCGCCCTTCTTTTGTTAAGACGATGGAAGGGTATAACATAAGTCAGTCGTAAGGAAATGAATCGTATCCAGTGAATGCGATTTTTACGAGGCTTCCTTTCAAGTGAAAACTGGAGTAATTGAAAAACGTAGAATTAAGGGAGGCTTAGACAGTCTCAAAAGAGCTGCTTAATATTTGATTGGACATGAATCTGAATATTTTCATTCTATGCCGAACAACAAATATGGTATTTGATATGCTGTCTTATATTCTACGTGCTTCCACACCACACACGCAACGTGGAGTGTCATATGCCACCAAACCTCCTGGGGTAGTTCAGGGAGCGTCACCCATGTTTACAAAGAATTTAGTTTTTATTAACGTCGCACTAGAAGCAACACGAGGGCTATTGGCGATTGACCTCGTAATGTTGAACCTCGGTCAAGTGACGAGGACGACACCTGAGCTGGCACCCTCTCTCATAACATCCATACCACTCCAACGGGAGGACTTTGGGCCCCGAACAGATTTAACGAGCATCAGTCCCGGCTACACGGCGTGTCTTTGGCAGCCAAGGATTGAACTCGCGACTGAACGAAAACCGCCGGCCGCTAGTCCACGACCTTGACCACTAGGCTATGTTTACAAAGAAATTAAACCCTACAGGAGTGAGTGAGCGAATGTGCAGGTTATTGGCGCAAGAGCCTGATGTAGCTATGCTGCGCCAAAAAAGATTTAACTGTGGTCTAGACATGAAAGAGTTGAAAAAAGACAAAAATTGGTTGACAAGAAGGAGGGTCGGAAATAGAGAAAATAGCTAGAGAAACCTAGGGTACATCGGGGTCATGATACCCGTACTTAACTAAAAAAGCTTTACAGGAAAGAAAAGATCACTACGGTACCTAGGGGTCACGATTTCCGTACTTGCCTAAAAATGTAGATCTCTGAAGGGTACAGGTACCAAAAGTGGCGTCAATATAAAAAAATTCAAACGGAGTACGGAAATGAAACGCCGTCTACGTTTATAATATATTTATGCTTTCCTTTGCCTTCCTTTTCTCACTTAAAAAATTCGTCTGTATTATCGCATTCATTTTTGAAATGAGATTTACATATACTGTGTCTGGCTTTTAGTTATAACATCCCAAGCATAATTCTGACGAACATATTTATTAGCATCACAAGTTGATGCTCCAGACAAAATTAAAGCAGCCCCGCAGTAAAACGTCATTCTCAAATGTTCTTTTGAGAGGGAAAGGCGCGCGTATTTTAGGTAAGCGCACATCTCGTCTCGCTTGCAGTTGTCAACTCCCACGTTTCAGACGAAGAACAGCTCATTCACAACTTCAACAAATGCTGACGCAACCCCGTCGCAGTTCTCTACCTGTCGTTTCCTATCTTTGCACAATTGGTTTTTGAATCGTGTGTGCATAACAGAGACATTACTGGGTTGAAGTAAGGCTATTCAAAAGCAGATGAGTCACATTTCATCGTCAAAGTCACGATTCTGCGTTTACATTCAAAAGTAAGATCCACGAAAGGATGATTAATAGAGTTCTATCTCTTTCAATAACTCTTACGTAAAATTTTTTCTTAAAAAAAATACGAAGTGACTGAATGGTTTGATCATTGTATAAATATTTCAGGATTTCTTTCTCTAATGTGAAAAGGAAAGAGCCCAAACAAAAAATTCTTTATTTTCTAATAAAATAAAATAAGAATACAGATTACTAAATGAGTTATGGTTAAGTTTAATGACGCAAGAGAGCCAGATATGACTATGCAGCACCAATCAAGTTGTAACTGTAATCTGTCCCTTTGAAAAAAGAGGAGAGATTGGTTTAGTTTTATTAACTTCGCACTAGAAGCAACATGAGGGCTATTGGTGACGGACTTCGTAATTTTCAGCATCGATCAAGTGACGAGGACGACACCTGAGCTATCATCCCCTCTCCTAACTTCCACACCACGCCAACGGGAGGATTTCGGACCCCGATAGATTTAACGTGCATCAGTCCAGGCTATACGGCGAGTCTTTGGTGGCATCAAGCCTCGAACCCGCGACTCAATGAAATAGGATTAAATAGGATTGACAAGAAGGGTCAAAAATAGAGAAGGATCGCAAGAGTATGCCTTGGGCGTATCACTCGAGTTTACCAAAGACAGTAATTTCCATGGAAAAGGACGAAGATTACAGGCAGCCTCGTGTGAGTGATACCCTACTCGCCTAAAAAAGGTAAGCTCTTGAGGCCTACATAAAAACGAGGATGGTTCAAACCCGTGTTAGGAATGGGGAAAAAAGTATTTTGAATGAATGGATGGATGGTTGGTTTGTTTTAAGAACGTCGCACTAGAAGAAACAAGAAGACTATTGGCGATGGACATCATAATTTTGAACCTCGATCACGTGACGAGGATGACACCTGAGCTGGCACCCCCTCTCTTAACTTCCACACCACGCCAATAGGAGGACTTTGAGCCATGACAGATTTAGCGGGCATTAGCCCCGGCTACACGGCGGGTCTTTAGTGTCATCAAGGCTCGAACCTGCGCCTCGACGAAATCCGAGTCCGCAACCATATCCACTAGGCTACCGCGGCCGTATTTGGAATGGAGATTGGTAATTAGTAGTAACTCACAGAATTTTGTCCATTGGTTGTTTTTCCATTTTCTAAGAAGTCCAAGTAATGATATAAATCATTTAAATTCATTTAATAGTCCTTTAACCATATAATCCATTTGTCATTTCTAAGAAGTCCCCATAATTTTTATGACCACTTTTCCTTCTAAGGAACATACTCTCCGGAAGCAACCCATTGTTTTGATGAATGCTAATTTTCCGCTGTTCAATGCTGAATCCGAGTCCCATGGAAGGCGACAACTCGATACGGCAGCTATCAAATTTCGATTTCTCAACAAATTGCTGCTCAGTCAAAACTAATCAGTTAATCAATATCAAATTCGTTTCGAGGGCGTGTTACAAAAGACAGAATGCAGTGGTAACACTCACTTGCCTTAGTATCGCCATATGTCTTCAAAATCTGGTACTTTTTGAGCCTTTCACGTATGTTAAGTTATGGAAATTTGAGACAAAATAGTTCACTGCAGATAAATAAAATCTCACTTTATCTGCAGTTCTTAACTAAAGGCAAAAACAACAAAAAAAAAAAAAAGATTTCTATCAGAGTCAAAGACCACAGAAGTGAATCACCGATTACGAAGTCTTCCGAAATGGATCGAAGGCGTAAGTTCTCATGCTGTTCGACAAATTGCACCTTAATCTGCTGGGACTTCCCGCCGCGGAGAGGACGCATAATAAAATTGGCCCGCGAGAAACCGATGTTATCTGGTGACCAAGGTCGGGACATGATCCCTAAAAAGGAAACTTCTCGCGACGTGAGACTGTCCAAACGGTCGACCTTTTTAAGTGGGCACTGATGGATGAGAAGATGATCAGGTGGGCCGGACGTCATTTCGCCCACACTCCAACCGACCGATAAGGGGATCTTTCCAAAATAATCAGGAATATACGCACACAGTTTGTGAGACTAGATTGAACCGTGGCGTTGTTGTTGAGAAAATTTATGCAGATGATAGAGTTGAGTATCATTTATGTTGCGCAAACATTTCGGACACAAACAAAATCCTCATTTTTCATCGCGCATGTTATTTGTGTTTTTAAACGCGGAGGATCTTTTTTCTCGATATGGGCACTATTATTAGCGACATGTTTGTATTGAAGAAGGCAGTTACCTAAGAAATATCTTAGGCTACATCGGTCATTGTAATAGGGAAAATATTAATACACATATAGTTTATTGGGGGGGGGGGGGAATATGTGGCCAATGCATAAAGCTAAATACAATTAGAATATGTTTTATGTATTAGGTAAATAATCATTTGAAGCTAGCAATTATCCTATTCGTATAAAAATCTAACAAATATTATGACTAAAAGTGATACTATAGTAACAAGACAAAGAAAGTAAGTGACAGAGTTTACGGCTCAATAGTTAAATCTGGCTAAGCAGCGTCAAGCATTTGTTTAAATTGTAGCCCAGACATAAAAAAATATTAAAAAATTGTTGATCCTTTTTGAAGGAGGGTTAAAACTTGAGAAGGATCGCTAACAAATCTCGGAGGCACGTCACCCCCGTTCACCAAAAGACAATAAGCTCCATGGGAAAGGACAAAGTTCACTAGGGTAGCTAAGGGTCATGATTTCTGTGACTTACCAAAAGAAAGTAAGCCCCTGAAGGGGGCCATGGTAACACGGTCTGTGACATTTTCGCCCATCTCGTTTAGAATACCGATACATCATTTTATAGAAAAAAGGATTTTTTTTTATAGTTATGAATATTAAGCTCTGCGTCGCTCTTCTATTTGTGGAATTAATTCCACTGTTCCAATTCTAGACAAAATACGACAGAGAATGCTACAATTTAAGCAAAAACAAAAAACAAAATCTACTGATTTGAAAGTTTTAACTGCGATCATAAGTTGGATATACAATTGGAGTGAACACAACACTTCAGTTTTTAGTCAAAAATGTCAGCTAAATTTTAAAAAAAAAAAAAAAAAAAAAAAAAAAACTTTTTTTTTAAATGATGATGATGATAATAAACTGTCATTTTCAGTACATTCTCGTTCAATTTCTTATTAGACGAAGAAAAAAAATTAAACTTTCATATCCTTTCTTGCTATTTTGCCACATCGAAGTGTGGTTTTGTGTGTGCGTGTTTATATTTAAGTTATACACACTCCTTATAATGTTCCAAGTTTTTTATAGGCAATTAAAGTTGGAAGAGTCAAATGAAAATGACATGAGCTTCGTAGGGTTTCTGAAAGGTGAATTTATTACTAAAAACCTCTATTATTTTAACAATTTTTTTAAAAAAAATTATACTTTAAAGTTTAGCTTTTATCCAGAAAATTGAGCTAAATTTCTTGGGTGCGTCTTAT
Source organism: Nephila pilipes (assembly GCA_019974015.1). NCBI lineage: Eukaryota > Metazoa > Arthropoda > Arachnida > Araneae > Nephilidae > Nephila > Nephila pilipes. The sequence goes on from BMAW01080714.1 coordinate 253,321, forward strand.
ACACCAGAAAATATGGCACATATTTGCTTATAATAACTACAATGTTAAAATAAAACAAATGGAGCATTTTTATAACATACAAGCTCAAATAAGTCTCGGGGTTTATTTAAAAAGTTTGTAATTTTCCTTTTTTTTTTTTTAAATAAATCCGTTATTTTAACAATTTTCTTCGAACTCGTTTTATGATATCAGAGATATCAGTTTCATCTTGACATTACGTTGTAAAACCAAGTAAATATTAAATGTCAGTATTTCAGATCTATCGCTACGTTTCCAATTTCCGCTTATCGCTACCGTTTATCTTGGATTTCGTTTAATAAAAATAAATGTATTTACAGAATCGGGGCATAATAAATTTGAGATTTTTATTCGCTTCGTTTTATTCTGTTAATTTAGAAACAATCACGTTAGAATAGGATGGTTAAATACCTTTCAGGTAGTAAATCGTAACTTTCTGGAGGTTTTTTCCCCCCTTTTTTGTGTTTGTGAAAAATAAAAATCGCTAATTTATGCAAATTTGAACAACTGGTCCAGATTTCTTTAGATTTCTATTTTTGATAAACAACGCATATTTTCGTGCTTAGAAGAGAATTTTTGAAACTTTTTTTTTCTCTTGACTTACATACAGATATCCCAACTCGCAAAAAACGCACACTTTTTCGTCAGCTGCGCGCCAGGGATAAATCGCCAAATATAACGAGATTTTTTTTTTTTTTTTTTTTTTCCATTTCCTTAGTTTGTATATCTTAAGATGATGAGGAAAATAATTCCGAAGAAAAGGACCATTCTTTTCGTGAAAATAAGTTGTTTAATTTCCGAAAATGCTTATATTACAGAGTTATTATCGCCGTTCAAACGAAAAATCTGATGTTAGCAAAATTTACATCCGATAAACGTAAAAATTCGAAAAAGTACATTAGAAATAATAATAGAATACTGCAAATAACATGCATATATCAAAATAAGAGGAATATTACTTTCGTGTTTTTACAATTTGGGTATTTCGAATAAAACCTTATGTAAAAAGAAACAAAAGTATGAATGCTTTAAAGTTTATATCAAAATCCACAGTTATGCCTATTTTCATTGGTATTTGGAGTTTAACTATACAGTGAGATATTTGATCAAATGACATTCCATTCATTATACCTACTTCGCAACTTTTCCGCCCTCACGGTGACATGTTCGAAAGCTATCGGAAATGTTTTTTTTTTTATTTTTTTTTTTTATGTACGGAATTTGAATTTGGGGTAGATAATTGTGAGAGAAAAACCCACTCTCGGCTTATATTCGGAATTTAGTGAATATTTTATATACCTTGAGCACTTAAATTTCTTGGCATAATATTAATATTTAACATTTACTATCATTTATATTTTTACTATCATTTACATTATAATTTAGCAAATAATTGTAATTTACATTACACATTATTTTCATATAGTGTAATGAATGCATTGTAAATGACATTACAGTTACATCATTATCTTTTCAGAAGGATTAAAATTCATTCAAGAATAAAAAAAAAACTTTTTAGGAAATCAAAAATGATACAGTAAATCATGTTAAATACAGCAGCAATAAAAAGTTTCTAATGCATTGCTTTGGAATGAAAGAAACTTTTTTTAAAAAAAATACACCAATGATAAAAATTATTATTTAAAGAATGAAAAAAAAAAGAATTATTTAATTGTGAGTATATTTACAGAGATATTTAAAAGCTTAAGAATATTGTTTAAGAGCCATGTTTTTTTCAAAAAACAAAAAAAAAAACTTAGTTCTACAAACAATAGTATATAAACTGTTTTCCTACTATAATCATACAATATAACTTCTATCTGGGATTTAAAAAAATAAAAAATAATATAAAAAAGGCGCACTGAACCTATCCTAGATTCCTCCCTTTTTGATGTTTTGAATAATTTACTTCGTTGAATATTTAGGCAGACGATATTATTTTTTATTTTATTTTTAAACAGTTTATTTGCTTTAAAATATTTTTCTACGAATGATTACACCTGCTTGTTCACCAATGTTTTTGTTTTTATAATTTTTGTAACCTCTTGTGACAACGGTAAACAATGTTCTAAGTTTTGAGTTCACCATCACGTAGGAGAAAGAATAGTTTGTTCTTCTGTAATGGCGGTAAGATGTAGCGCATCGAGTTGCCTTAGAACTAGAAACAGTCTTTTTTTCCATCCGCAAGGAAATTTATTCAGTGCTCCACATTCTCTTTCTGGATATTTTCATATCTCATAATGTAGCCATTGACAATGTTTTAAAAATAAAATAACTATTATTTCTCAAGTTGTCATAACAGCTCTTTTAACTTCAGTGAAAATCTGAACATTAATTGCAAATTTTTATAGAAGATTGAAATCTTTCTCATATTTGGTGTTATGTACACATATAGCTTGATTGTTTATTAACGTCAAATTTAGCTTAAACACGATAACTATTGGTTACGGACCACGTAATTTTGAACCACGGTCGAGGGATAATGACACCATTTAAGGTGACACTCGTAACTTTTCAGTCGCAACATCGTGAGAAATTTAAAAATGGTTGATAAGATGGAAAATCGAAAACAGATGAGAATCACTAGGATATTGGGGAAGGCGCGTCATCCATGTTTACCAATCGCGTGGAGAAGATCACTAAGGTTCCTCCAAAGTCATTATTCCCATAACTACTTATCTAAAGAAGGTAAGCCCCCAAGAGGTTTTCTTAACCTCTTGGGGGCTCTTGGCGTGATGTGGAAGTTCAAAATTTCCTCGTCGCCAATAGCCCTCGTGTTGCTTCTCAATGGGACGTTAATAAACATTCACTCTCATTAATAGATTGAATGAGTGAATGTAAAATTTATTGGAGCAAGAGCCAGATGTGGCTATGCTGCGCCAAACAAGATTTAACTGTGGTCTAGACGTGAAGAAATTGAAGAAAAGACAAAAACTGGTTGACGAGAAAGAGGGTCGAAAATAGAGAAGGATCGCTAGGGTATCCCGGGAGAGCGTAACCCGTGTTTACCAAAGACAGTAAACTCCATGGGAAAGAAAAAGATCGCTAGAGTGCCTCGGGGTCATGATGCTCAAACTTACCCAAAGAAGGCAAATCCCTGAGGTCCCTTAATATAATCTCCAGGGGCAGGGTACACGGCTATACCCCCAGACGCTGGGTACCCATTTTAGTCGCTTCTTATGACATGCATGAGCTACAGGGGGACAATTCTGTCATTTCCGGTCACCACACGGGTCACCTTAATAGGTTGAGTGAGCGATAGGTATTTGTAATGACGCAAAAAAGCCTGATATGATCATGCTGCGTCAAACAAAATAAGTGAGTGAGTGTAAAGCTAGTTAAGTATAAAAGGCTGTGATCTAGACGTGTGAAAAATTGAAAAAAAAAATAGATAAAAATTGATTGACAAGAAAGAGAGTCACAAATAAAGAAGGGTCCCTAGACCCCATGAAAAAGAAAACGATCACTAGAGTGCCTTGGGCCCATACCTATCTGAAGAAGATAAGCCCCCTGAAGTCTCCCGCTCTGAAGGACCAGTACCCTGATATCATCCCCAAGGGCAGGGTATCTAGCATTATCCCATCTATAAACGGGTATATTGGGTACCCATTTTAGTCGTCTTTTACAACATGCATGAGCTACAGTGGGACTATTCTTTCATACCGGTCACCACACGAGTGTCGAGAGATTTAAAGTGCGTCAGCTCCTACACACGATGGGTGATCAATATAAACAAAATTCAAATCCAAGACTCGACGACTGAAACAAAGCCGGCCATGACCACCCGGCTGCCTCGGCCGCATTTCGCTTCCAAATCGAAAGAAGCAATAGCATATATAAACACACAAGTCGTTGTCCTGTTAAAGTGACTGACAGAATTCGGAATCTGACATGCATAACAAATACCTGCGACTCATTTCCAGAAAATGCATCATACTGCTCTTCTCGTTTGTCTCCAAAGGCGATAAATCAGATGGTTGACAACTCGCCATCAGTTGACGACCTAAATGTGCAAGGTGCGAAAGAAACGCACACAATGGAATAAGTGAAAGTTTGCCCTGCATATTACTGACATTTATAGCATTTCGAAGAAGAGTAGGAAGTAAGTTGCAGTAAAAAGATACAAAATATGAGAAAAACATTTTTAAAGAGGACACTAGACAAGGCGTAATTGATGGTTATGCAAATTATAAACGAGAAGTTGTTCCAAAATCACTTCGACAAGCTTCGATCAAAAGGGAAAAAAATCGATTTTAAAAACTGTGTAACACCTTTATTTTCTAAAAATAAGTATTTTATTGAAATTTAAAATTGAATGTGTGACATTTTTTGTCAACCCGTACCTGATTTTTTTGATGGATGGTTGTCTTCAATTCGCTAAATGGCCCATTATATAAGAAATGAGTCAGTGAGTGATAGTGGTATAATGGTGCAAGTGATGGATGTAGGCTATGCAGTGCTAACAAGGTATAACTGCGATCAGACGTTTGAAAAAATGGGGGGGAGAGATTGATTAGTAGGGTCAAAAATAGAAAATAATTGTTAGGGTATCCCGAGGGCACGTCACCCATGTTCACCAAAGACAGTAAACTCCATGGGAAAGAAAAAAAAATCTCACTTAGGTTCCTCAAATTCATGATTTCATTGCTTACCTTAAGAAGGTAGGTCCCTTAGGTGACACGATATAACAAACCAGGAAAAATAACAGTCACGAAAATTCAATTGTTGTAAATGTATAATGTATTTTTAACGAGTTCCTTCATTCGTAATTGTTAGTAGGAAAGGCGCTTCTGTCAAGTAAATACAAACTGTGGAAATGATTGGGGGGGAAGCAAAAAGACCGCACCACACCTTTTTTTTGTGAAAATTTTTTTGTCCCACTTTAGCCACTTAAAACTAGAAATTTTAATCAAAACATTTGCATAAGCCCCGTTGCCTTATCACTAAATTATCTCTTCTTTTCGTTTCTTCATTTATTAATAAATTTACTTTGCTGCAATATGTAGAAAACGCAATACCATGCATCGTGTTGCGGTCGTTAAACTCTTGCTTTGCGGCTAGCCATTTCGTAAAGCACCACTGCAAGTAGCGGAGATTCCTGCCGCAGATGTTGAGGAAGGATAGCCAAGGTGGATGAATGAATGGATGTCTATGACAAGCGAAAACAAAGACATTCAACGTTGTTTTAAAATACAGAGACTAAACATTTAACTCGGAGAAACTTTTTTTACGCATTGTATACCATGCTATTATATAATTAATTGTATTGCTTTGAATACCTAATTAAAAGTTATTGATCACAAGCAATCTATAAGAGTATTTTTTTTTTTCAATTTCTCCTTGCATGTTTTGTAATATAACGGGTATAAAACAAGACCTTGAAAAAACTCAATGGTATTTGATGATTTATTATTTTCATTTTATTTTTAAAAAACTAATTTTTTCATTAAGATTTATTATTCGGTCGATTTGATTAACTGATCAAATACTTCTATTCAAGATCCACATATCATTTTTATTCTTATAAAGGTTATCATTGAATCATTTTTTTAAAAACACAAACAGTTAAGTTAAAATAATTCAATACCAAAACCACGTTTTAAAATAACGTTTTTATATGGTATGAGTTTATTAAAAGAAAATACATTGAAATATTAGATTAAATCTGTTAGTATTTTAACTTCATTTACTTAAAAAGATACATTGTGAGATATTAAAATTCATAATACTCATTAAAATCAAACATGCATTTTAGTTTATAAGTCATTCTATTAAAAAAAATGGGAACCAGAATTCAGGAAAGGTTTACCCTTGGTGACAAGAATTATTTGGCAGTATTTTGCCAAATGTGGCTACCCTGTTCCGTTTCACGGATTTAACGCTCAGCAAAAAAAAAAAAAAAAAAAAAAACAATCGCCAAGTTTGGTGCCAATTTTTGAAATCGCGCCAAGTGTTTGGGCTAAACTGCATTATTAAAGAAAATATTAGTTAAAACTTGTCGCAAATGTCTAAATATTGCATTGTTAGGCGAGTACGAACGATTCCCAAAATTTCAAAGCTCTAGCTTGATGGGAAGTTGGTTAAATTAACGATCGAAAATTTGATGACACACACACACACCAAGTGAAATTCAGAAAAACGTTTTAATAACATAGTGATAATTACTTCTCTATTCAAATTCAGTAAGAAAGCGTCAAATGCCTATCATTTTTAAATGTTTACATTGTTAGTCTACTCGAAGAGCAGGAGATAAAATTTGATACAATTAAATTTGTTCCTTCCCTCAAACAACGAAATGGCGGTTGGGGTAGCCGAGTCATATTCGAGTTGGTTGGATGCATTTATTAACGTCGTACTAAAAGCAACACGAGGGATATTGACGATAGACCTTGTAATTTTGAGGCCTCGGTCAAATGACGAGGCCGACACCTGAGCTGGCACCTCCCTCTCTTAACTTCCACACCACGCTAACAGGAGGACTTTGAGCCGCGACAGATTAAACGTGCATCAGCCCCGGGTACATGGCGGGTCTTTAGTGGCATCAAGGTTCGAACCCACGACTCGATGAAAACCGCTGGTCGTGAGTCATGTTCGAAACGTCGTGGCGCAATGTTGCCATGGAACTACATATTTGAGCCCCGATTCCATTAAAGATTCATCGTGTAGCGGGGCTGATACGCGTTAAATCGGTTGGAGCTCTACGTCCACATGTTGACATGATCCGGAAGTAAGAAGAATTGGGTGCTAACTCCAACTGACATTAATAAACAATAAATCGATATACCAGCATAAAAGCCCGATGAATTTTAGATTTAATATGAAACAAAAATGATGACTGATTGCTACTTAGAACACAAGTAATGGTGATAGAACTCGCGTAATTTTAAACTTCGATCAAGTGAAACAGTTTGGAAGAATAGTTAGAAGATAAGTTAAAAACTAATGAGTTTGCAACAGATTAAGTTTTTCACTATCATAGAAATTATGGATCAGTCTTAACAAAAGGATCTTAAGTTCTAATGGTTGTCAAAGGCCAGACGAAATATCATAGAGGGGATGTCTCACTACTATTAGCTTATTGTTTAAGTAATTGTTACAAACGCGTTCTGGCGATTCTGGTAAAGAAAGGAGTAAATATTGATTGATAAAGTTTTACTGACACAAAATCCATATCAGGCATCGCTTTGCCACACACTAGTTAATTTAAGAAGAAAAAAGCGTATATTTGTGATCTATAGTAAACCCTTTAAATACAAGAAAGGGAGAGAAGATGAAGCTACTAAGAAAATGGCCAAAAATAGGAAGGAACCACTAGGACATCCTGGGGACGAGTCACCATTGTTCCTGAGGTGTCCAAGCACACCAAAGACAGGGAATTCCATGGGAGAGAAGAATTAGTGATTGAGTGATTTAAGTTTCCGCTGCAAGAGAAATTGCTTATGCTGCACCAAGCATTCATTGATAGATCCTGAAGAGGGTTTTTCTTCTGAAACCAAATTTTAAACATTTATTTAAAAAAAGGACATAGATTAAGAAAAACATTGTAAAAAGGGTAAAACCTTAAATATGATTTAAAAACCAAATTCTGTTTAAAAACGCAAAACATTTACCATGAGAGTTTTCCTCTACCAAGTCTGACAGATTTAAAACGGAAGAGTTACAGCAAAAGTCTTCAACCTGGGTTCCGCGGAACCCTAGGGTTCTCTAAAACTTTGACAGGGGTTTCGCAAGTGATCACTATTTGCTTAATCAAAGCACCAGGATTTTAGTAAAATTTTAATTTTTATAAAAGATCGAATTCTTAAAGACAGTTTTCTTGTAAAAATAAATATAAATAAATATTTTATAGATAAAATAAAATCTTAAATTTCGTAAAAATCACGAGCTTCAAATACATTAATCGAGACACATATAAGTCTCCCTTCTTTGGCTCAGTCAATATATCTCAAATTGATATACCGACCGGCACTCATTGGAAATTAAAAGTTAGTCAAGTTAATATTATGCAAAGAGCTGTGAAGAGTCTAATGCCATTTGTTTCAACCTATATATGCGAATAGGTTTTCTCTCTTTGTACGCTGTGACACAAACAAGATATAGAAACAGATTGGATGCTGAAGAGGACATTAGGTTGCAGATTCCAACAATTATTCCAGACGTTAAAATATTTTGCAATAAAAAAAACAATCTCAGCCCAATCATTAAAAAAAATTCTTCTTTTTATGAATTTGTTATAATTTAAAATATTGTTGCTTTTATTTATTATTGATAGCATACATTTTTGAAAACCAAAAAACGCCATTAGCTACCTTTCCATTCATTATCATATAAAGACGTTTCTATTGTGTGAAAATAAAGATGCAGTAATAATTTTGTAGATTTGTGTAGGATAAAACTTTGATATCCTATTTTTTTGCTTTCGGATCAAAAGGTCCTTTCAAGAAAACAATAAGCTCAAAGGGTTCCTCAAAGTGTAAAAGGTTGAATACCCATGAGTTATAGGATAGAAGAGAGATCTTTCGGCACCTCTCTTAGTTGTAACTTCATTACTTTCATCTTCCCTGAAGAAGAAAGCCTATGAGGGAGATGGGACTTTTTCCACAAGAATATAAAAATTTTCCGAGACATTTAGGAGATGCAGGAGCACATATCTATCCCGTCACTGATCACGCATTTACTCAATCGTTGTTTCTATATAAATTACTCAGAACCATTTCTTAACGAACAACCACCTCACAAGTCATTCCCCCCCCCCTTATATTTAAATAAAAGGGGGGGAATAAAAATAAGTTATTTTAATTAAAAAATAAAATAAAAAAAAGTTATTTTTATTTATTTATTTGTTGCTTAATTACTCCTGGCCTTATATCACTCGAAGACGTTTTAAAAAGTCGTACTCCTTCGGAAAGTCGAAAAGACTTCCTCTCGTATCTGATGCCACGCTCCTAAAGAAAATTAAAGGAGTGACCGCGAAAACTGAATACCTTCAGGAAAGGATAACAATAAAAGAAAACGCCTTTGTTGTTGCATGAAGGAATCAAAACATTCAGAGAACGAGGTGCATTCAGATTAGACGAACCCTGTCCCTTTGTTTCTTATATGAATTCCAGAAGCCAAGGCGAGGTTTTTAACAATGGCTGAAAATGCAACCGATTTTGTTTCCATCTACTTAAGAAACTTATAAATCACTATCTTTCAATTCATTTTGTTTTTTCGCGAGCAAGGTTTTGATAAAACCGTTGTGAACTTATAATTAATTATGGCATTAAGAAAACTGAAGTTTCTCGAATTTTTGCTTATTTTTCCATAAGCAATATACACCCATTGTGGAATTGAATATATTTAAAATATTTTTTTCTCTTTTAGCAGTATAATAGTTAATTAAGCTTAGAATATATTGCAATAAGCAACGAAAAATAGCTATCCAAGACTAAAATAATCGTAAGAATGTGCAATAACTTGTTTTAGAAATTTTAAGAAAATTTTTAAAACAAATATGTTTATTCTGGGCTTGATTATTGAAAAAATAAATTGACATTTCTTTTCGTTTTTAAGAGTTTTCAATTCTGGTTACTTCAGAAAATAATTTATTCAATTTACTTCGTTTTAAAGGCTCGTGACTCAGAATTTCTTTATTCTTTTTAAATATTTAATAGAGTTCAGTAGTTAGTCTCAGATCTTACGTAATTTTAAGGTTGTGTAAAAAATTCGAATTATCTCGCTGAACAACTGACGCGAGATGAAATTCAAACGTGTGAGAAAAAAAATTATAATTTGAAATAAAAAGATTCTAGTGCTTCTAAATATTCGAACGCACAAGGAAAAATAAGAACAAATAATGCAGGTGAAAAATTATTAAATTGAAGTAGATACGATAAAAAGTGCTTGTAAAACAATTTTGATTTATTGTTTATTAACGTCGTATTTCGAATCAACGAGAGAGCAAATAGCGACTGGCCTCATAATTTTGAACCATGGTCAAGTGACGAGGACTGCATATGAGCTGGAGCTCCGTATTAGAATTTCCATAATACGTCAATTAGAAAACTTGGAATCTCGACAGATTTAGCGTGCATCAGCCCCGCTACGTGGTGGGTCTTCAGGAGCATCAGGGATGGAACTCACCACTCTTCGGAAACAACACTGGCCGCGAATTCCTGTTCGTTTTTTGTTGTTGTTGTTTTGGTTTTATTAACGTCGCACTAGAAGCAACACGAGGGCTATTGGCGACGGAACACGTAATTTTGAATCGTGGTCAAGTGACGAGGTCGACACCTGAGCCAGCTACCCTCCCCCTCTCGTAACTTCCACATTACGTAAACGGGAGGACTTTGAGCCTGGACAAGATTTAACGTGTATCAGCCCCGGCTACACGGCGGGTCTTCAACGGCCAAGGCTCGAACCCCCGACTCAACGAAATCGCCGGCACGAATTCGAAACCATGATCACTAGGATACCGCGGCCTCTTGCGAATTCCAGACTATGACCCCTTTGCAACCAAGATCATTGTTTCCGCGCGCGCGCGCTTAATGTTAAGCAATTAGACCCAAACTAGGAATACTTCTACGAAAGAAAAATGCTCCAATTGCATTATACGATATTCTGAGACTTAACTGTCTCACAGAGAACAACGTATTTCATATGACATCTGTTGTTTTGGTTTGTTCGATCTATTTGCATCCTTTTTTTTTTTCTGCTAAGAAATACTTAATCTTTTTATACGTAATATTTTTCAAGTGCAAACAGATTTCAAACTTTTACGCTTAAAATAGAACATAGCTTATTAAAAATATCTCTTAATGTCAAAAGGTATTTTTATTTCAGTCTAAGAAAAAGCTCTTAATTTGGGCTGCGTTCTTTCACTTAGTCGAATGCAGCTTTAAGAACATCAAAATTTTTCAGTAATGCGATAGAAAGCAGAGTAAACTCTCCCTCTCAATTATTTTAAACTTTTTAAAATTATTTTTGTTTTATTTCTTTGCTTACTTGATTATCGGTTTTCATTAACACAATGTTCTTCTGTGGTTGTGTGTGTCTGAGCTTGATTTCGATTCAAAGCTACATGAAATACAGACAAAGCATCGCATAATCTAGAAACAGAGTCTGATGCTTAAGTCGGCAACATAGATAGCATCCTACTCTTCACTACGCCAACGTGAGGACTTTTAAGACCCGACAGGTTTCACGTGTATCACACCTAGAACAACGTAATTGGAAGGACGAAACCTGAATCGCGGCTCGCTAGTAACCAGTCCGTTCCACTTCTTATCAGTTTACCTCGTCTCCTTATTTTTTACCATCTTTTTCTCTACATTTAAATCAAGATAAATATTTTTATAAATTATTGGTAGAAGTTAATAATCTTATCGATTTATCTTAAATCGATAAGTTTTATTTTTATCTACACTATGCTTAAAGAGAAATTATTCGACAATGGTTCAAAAAGCGATAACATTTGATGACTGATGGCATTATTAAGGTAAGACGAACAACCACTGTGTGCTGCCATCTGTAACACGGCTCCAAAACAAATTTAACACTAATTCACAGGTTAGTCTTTATTTGGCAGTCATTTGCTGAGAAATCAAAATTTGATTGCTGCCGTATGGATCTGCCACTATCAATGAGATTTGGATTCTAATGGAGAACACAGAAAAGTGATAGCGACGATTTTTTGGGATTTAAAGGACATCTTAATCTGATCATCTTAGAAAAAGGGGGGAAATGATCCCAGAACAATTCTATAGTGGGTAACACCATTCCTATTCTTAAAATCCTATTTTCATTCCTAACATTGGTACTTTTTCCCCACACCCCTCAAGAATATATATAAATCCTTAAGCTACGACATATCAATCACATCAAATTTTCAAGACATATTATAATTCGTAAGGCGCCAAAAAATAATATAAAATTAAATTCAAATACTAAATACGTACAAAATCACAAAAAAATTAATAACAGATGCGCTAATTTTTCTTCAAATATATGAATCCGAATTTCATTTGTTTTTGTATCAAGTGCTGATACTTGTTTTTCACAATGAGAACAACGCAATACTATACTGAGTTACTCCATATGCGTTTTAATTTCTAATAGGGTTACTTTGTGAATCGCCCTCGCATTTCAAACACGATAAGTAAACACAGCTCGCAGAATTGATTTCTGCAAAGAACAAGTTCCACGCCAAAAAAACACCACGTAATTCAACGTGTTATGTAATTTTATTCGGTTTCCCATGCATTCAAATGAAGTCATTTTCTTCGAACCCAATTCGCATCATTATTTTAAAGCCGACAGAAACCTAAATACTTTTCCGACCCTGAATCTAAGGACTCGACACTTGATTGTTATCAAGGGCTACCGTTTTTTAAAGAACAATTAATTAATCCATCGGCATTTTTGGGCGGGGGCGGCCTACGCCGAAGGTGAAGGCGATTTCCATGAGCGGCTCATTGTTTCCCGGAACATGGGCGTAGGCCGCTGGCCCAAACTGGAACGAGTTGCCCGTAAATTGTTTGACTCAAAAAGGCACCCGATTTTTATCGCTGGCCCCCTTTCGGCATCATCTGGCGCGAGAACAAAGGAAGTCAATTGCAAGAGTAAAGAAAGTAAATTGGTTGTTCCGTTATCACTTTCTTTTTTTCTATCTCTCTCTCGAAAGGATTGTGCAGGGTAGATTGACCTTTTGCTTTGAGAAAAGTTATGTTCTCAGGTTCTTTTGACGGCAAGATTAAGCTGCCGATTGAGGAAATGTATGTTCTTGGAACGTTTTGGGTTCTTAATGCTCTAAAAAAACCTTTTTTGTCGTTTCCTCTCAGATTTAAAGCTGTTAATAATAATAATTCAAGTTGGAAAAAATGTTTCAATATTAACTCTCAGTGCTCGAGATTGATTATTACAATGTATAGCAACAAATCGAGACTGTGTGACTAAATCATTACAGTACTCACACACATAATAAATTTAAAACATTTGTAAGCTTTTTTTTTTATTGAAAAATGGACTAAAAGGCATAAAAATAGTTTTTGTTTTTCATGTAAAAATATATAAATTAAAAGCTTGAATCGCTTTACTGAAGTACCTAAACAATTTCCGATCATTTAAGTACCATAGCCACTTGCTTATATATGAAATCAAAAGAAATATTAACATCTCAATCTCTAATAAATTATACATTATTTCTTCACATTTAAATAACTATTTTTATTCCTTTTAGTCCATCTTTAAATAAAAGATTGATGAATATTTTAATATATTTATTTTATTCCTTTTTTTCCCCTCGAAATTTAAGACTAAAAAGTAAATTAAGTGAGCTAAATATCAACTCAAATGGATATTGTTAAGTCCAAACCCATGGGTGCCTCTTAAGTCCGTCACTGCTTAGGTATACCATAATATTTATTGTCATCGGAGTTACACGTAAAAATTCATCCCGATCGGGGGATAGGGAGTGAGTTATAATTCGGATTCAAATTTTAAACAGGAAAGACGTTTTTTAAAGTTAAATAAAAGCTTGTAAAAATTATATATACACACGTATTATTTTATTACTTTTCATATAGTACGAATGCGGTCGCATTAATAGAGTGGTCATAGTCACGAGCTCACTCTTTCAGTCAAGAGATGGGTTCGAGTCCTCATGCCACTAAAGTCCCATCGTGGAGTTGATGCACGTTCCAAGTAGAAGTTCTGGATGGCGAGGGGTAGAAATTTAGAGAGGTAAGTGTTTGCTCAGGATCATCCTCATCGCTTGACCGAGGCTCACAATTACGAGATCCGTTGCCAATAGCCCTTGTAATACTGGTATTCGGGTTCAGTCATATATTCCTAGACCAAATTTGAGTTTTTATACAAATTCTAGTTTTATTACACGCTTCTTAACCGGTCATGGTCCCTTCATTTCTTATTTAAATCGTTTTAATTTAAAAAGTACAAATTTATGTCTCGGTGGCTCTGTTGGAGATGCTGACCACTACGTTTTCTCTAGCCTTTTTACCAGAGACTTTCATTTAAAATGTCCTATTATTGAAGCGAAACCTATTTGGCTGAAGTCCGTGTGTGAAAATCCCTACTTACATTCTAAGCTTAAATCACGTATACTTACGGCTCGTAAAATTACCCAACAAATTTATTAATTTTTTCAAACTTTTATTATATTTCTCAATATTTTTATCATCCCTTACCATGTAGCTATAATTGTGTCTTGTATATATGTTCACAACTTTGCCTAATACTTCATTTTTGTTTACGAGTTTGTGGACGTTTTTGTATTGTGCTATTTAACCTGTTGTGTATCTTATTTCTGTAAGAAAATTTCAACTGTTTCTTGTGTTTCTGTCATGTATATTTTTTGTTGTGCAAATATCTTGTACATTTTGTTTAACCTTTATTTCAAAATTATGTAAATCTTATGTTATTTTGTCAATAAATGCTGAGTGCGGGGGTGATTGTTTCCCGGGGGTCCGGTTTGCAGCTCTAAACCCTTTGGGTGAGCTCGGTCCCCTTGGGTATTCTGCCAATATAGCCCTCAAGTTGCTTTTGAAAAAGATGTTAATAAACAATCATTCATTAAATGCATGAAATATTCCAAAACAGTCACCTTGGTTAAAAACGTCATGAGCGAATGGCTCCCGGAACATGTCGAACTCTTATGTTTAAGTTAACGACGACTTGCCTATCGGAACATTCTCGATAATCTTTATTTCAAGAACGTAAATTGTGTAGTGTTCCGTCAAATATCTTTTTATTTTCAAACGTTGCTCATGTGATTGCATTTGAAAATATCTCAAATGGGCAATCAACCGTTTTACAAATTTTAGATGATTCGAAGGTGTTTCACCGTTACATGATTATTTGCACAGACTATAAGCATTCACTGTACTAATACCAAAAAATTGTTTGGTGACAATTTGCAACCCCTCAATGGCGTTTTATCATGGGGGTCATAAACTTACATACGTATCTACTTATATTTTACGTAATAAATACGAATCATTTATCTCTGTATGCATGATGTAATAGACAAATTTCCGCAACGGGGCTTTCCGATTTCAAGTATTACTGCATGTCTCAGCAGCGGTGCTTTTTCAACGTTAAGAACCAAAACAAGTTTAACTTCCAATTCTAAAAATACTGGAAATTAAACAAAAAATGCAGTTGCCTGGTTAGTTGAGTAACGGACCATTAACCAAAGGATTGCGGGTTTGATGATTGTTTTATAAACATCGTTTTCGAAAGCAACACGAGGGTAATGACGTCTGTAAGGTTAGTCTCTCTGAGTAAAAACACCGAAATACTGATACAGCCGGAAAGGTGAAGTACCGGATTGTAGAGGGAGTACTGTATTTCTAGCATACTTTAAAACTTTATTGTAAAGTAATTTTCTTCCTATATGTATTAAAGACTGCTATGATTCATTTGACTAGTTATGGAAGAGTAACATTACTTTATTTTTTGACCAGAAAAAAAATCCAGTCTACAGTATACAGAGCATTTATGCGATGTATCATCTCGTACATAGACCACACATCATACCAACTGGTCTTGGCAGAGAACAAAGCCCCTAGAACAGCGACTTTCAAACAGTAATACACGCCCCCAAGAGGCCTCTAGGAAATGTTCGCAAAATACGGTTATGGAGACTTTACAATAAAAGAAACAAAGTTTCAAAATATTAAAAAGAATTTTAAGAAATAGAACAGTTTTTATTAAGTTTGTCATTTGTAACATTGTCGATTCCTGAAAAGGATAAATTGATGTGATATTTCCATCAGATATCACTCCAAAGAACCTCTTCAATGGCGGAATGGGGAATCTAGAAAGTTTTTAAGCTCGCCACGGTGACGACTACAGAAAGCTTTCTAAAAGCAACATAGCGCATTTATTTCCATTTGCTAGGGCGCAGTTTGTTGAACAGGTGTTTTAAAATAGACATAAGAAATATAGAAGCCAATTAAATGCAGCTCTGGATTTGAAATTGTATTTATCTTCAGCTAGGCTCAGTTCTTAAAATTTTGCGATTCAATGCCGTCTCGTACGTCCCGCCATAATAATAATTATTATTATTTTGCTAACTTCGAAAATTAAAAAAAAAAAAAAACTATACAATCAAAAATAGATCACTTAATTTAAATCAACGCATCCCTATCTTGGAGAAGTTTTCGGAATCCTTAATGGGTGAAACAGATTATGGGGAAAGGGGATACCTGGAACATTCACGTGTAAGGGGGCACGTGGTAAGGAAACCAAATCAGCTAGAGCCAAGCAGACTGATAAAAGGTTAGGAACCGCTGCCTTAGAATGTTGTTACTTCATCCTTAAGGTAAGTCGCAACGAGGGCTCAGATTTCCCCCATGCATGTCACGCAATTGCACTAACTTTCCAACCAGATTCAATTACTCTGGGAACCACCATTCTACCGGGGCAAAGCGCTTCGTTGCGAGAGGTCTCTTAATTCGATTTGATATCGTTAAATGACGAAGATAGAAACGTGGAGCGGGAAAGAAATCGTCGCTTCGAGAAACATGATCATGCTTCATTACTTATCTTAATGAACAACCGATTCCGGGTAAGATTGTTGAACCGACGAAGTGCCAACTTATTGCTTGAAGTGTCTTCGTTATTTCGTAATATTTAACCAACATCACTATTCAGAATTCCAAAAAATCAAATTCCGATTTCATTTGATTAATTTAAATATTTTAATCTAACTGTAGTATTCAAAATTAATAAATATCCCTTCTGCATCTCCCTCTATTTTGATAGCTCAAAAGGTATTAGAAGCAAAACACATCCATGGTCAGAAAAATGTGATTTTTCCCACTTAACTGATAAAAAGGTTTCCAGGCAATAATATTAACGTTACTAACAGTCTCATTTCTTTCATCTAATACGATCCCTCAGGAATTTTCCATCTCTAGGTGAGTACTGTAATCATGAACCCGAGATATCTCAATTATTATTTTGTTTCTCATGGGGTTTATTGTCTTTAGTAAACACGAGTAACGCATTTTCGCAATACCCTAGCGATCCTTTTCTATTTTCGACCCTTCTTGTCAATCGATTTTTACCCTTTTCGAAAGTTACACAGATATACAAGTTTGGCACAGAACAGCCAAATTTGGCTCGCGTGACGTGAACTTTAATTTTCATTCCTCTTACACGAGGGTGTTTTAAAAAGTTCCAGTGCTGGGAATGGAGTAACTCACTGTAGCATTGTCCAATGATCATCTTTCCATTTTCCAATAAATTCATGATGATGATACAATTCGGTGACAAATGGCCTCTAAATGACGATAACTTGACGCGGCACCAATCAAATTTTCTTATGGTAGCAAATGGCAGCCGAATAAAAACCTTTGAATCGGTGTCAAATTTGTTTTGTCGCAGTATAACAGATGGTAACATACAATGCTAACATAAAAGGGCTAAGCAACGCCAATTGTCTTCTAAAACAAGTACTTTTTTAACACCCTTTCCCCATATTTAGGAATTTTGCTTCAAAGTTAAACCTAAATATTTCATTTTAGTGTATTAAAAAGGAAAAAAAATGACCCTCCAAAATGAAGTTCTAACCTATCATGTTTCGATATAAGCCCTTTTAGGCTGTTTTTGGTTTACACTCTTTGACATTAGGTAGACTTGGAACACATTTTCAAGCACAAACATTTCCCAATTTTCATATATATTCTTAACTGAATAATTGTTTGTTTATTATCATCACACTTGGAAGCATACACGAAGGTTATTGTCGACGGACACAAAACTGGTCCAACACTCATCACATCAAAGTCACTCAAATGTAAGAAATTAGAACTCCACTGCACGACAAGGAGGATTCTTGAGATTGTATTCCATTTTTCGAACTTCCGCACCAAGCAAATGCGAAGACTGGGCTGCAACAGATTCAACGTGCTTCAAACCCGCTACACAAGAGGTATTAAATAGCATCAAGAAGTATCCAACGAGTCTTCAACGAGTGAAACAACGCCAGCCGTGAGTTCGATGTCACAACCATATGGATACCGCGACCGCAGTAAATGCCAGATGATGTAACTATTAATACACCCACTTTTTACGTTGCATAAGTCTTTAAAATTAGGAAACATTCCATAAACCCGCAGTTTTCTCCCTTAACATGTAAAGGTAAAGATTCCCTTAAGTTCTTTCTACAATACCCCCGCCCTTCTATGGAAGGATTCGTTTCTCATGATATAGGAGACGAATTATAAAGCATATCTTATGGCAGAAAAAAGGGTGCGATCCAGACTTAATTGAGTAGTGTAATAAAATATGCTACTGTCTTCAGGATGGCGAAGGTTATAATACAATATCATTTGAACTTTTAATTCGAGGAAATATTCCAAATTTTAAAGTGAAGACAGACTGGATTTAAAGAATGAAGAGAAAAAAAAAGATCGACTAGAGAACCCATAGCATTCGCGTCAAGTGGTAAGACAAGACAAAGAACCAACTGCTCAGATTGACAATTCAGTTGTTCAATGGGCACTACTATCAAAGCCTTGAAGTTCTAATTTTTATTACATGATTACTTAATCTACTACTCAGCACCAATTTAACATCTATCATCTTTCCAACCTCAAACCTCATCTCTCCAAAAGATCTAAATCTCTTTGATCTTACATAGATTATTTTTAAACTTCAATGCAGATAAAAATATTCATTCTCTTAGATGAAAGATGACAGCATTTAATCCTTTTGGCAGCCTTCATTCTGTTTGTCACAAACGAAGGACCGAGACGTAAGTACTTTTTGTTTTTAGACAACCAAAAGAAATGGACAATTTGATGCCCCTGAAAACAGAAATGATGACAGGAAGCATACCTGGCGATGACCTTTTAAAGCTACTTTTACGACATTTTATTGTGCATTTAATAAAGAGGTATATGTCATTCGCCAATAGGCTTTATGTTTTTCTCTCTGATTCATTGACTTCCAAATGTCAAGCTGCTTCTCTGGACATTTAGAAGTGCGTGAACATTTTATGCGCAATTGTCACAACACCGTGCATAAAGTTTTACGATCGGGTACAGAGAAGCGTGAGTCCTGTAATTCCATTTCTCGTCCATGACGTGGCACATGTTAAATTCTATTCACCTTTAATTGATGGATAGATGTCGATTGGCTATCGATTTACCGTCAGAAATTCCACTAAATGTCTATAACTCAAAATCCAGTCTAACGTTTTCTCAAGAAACGGATCCTTTGAAGAATTATCGATGTATCATAACTTATATATCGCTACTTTAAATTATATCCTGTTTGGGGATATAATTTAAAGATTTTGTACATAATGCACCTTGGTTCACAAAGAATACGAATAATATCATCCATTAAGATCTCAACATTGAATTGAAATTTTCATCACAAATGTGAGACATTGGGCTCTGTGGAGACTTTCCCTTCAATTAACTCGTTGGGTTTCTTTCCAATTGTGTTTGAATTCAAAATTCTTACCTACAAAATGTAAAGCGATTTATGCAAATTAGATTGAAATTATAACGTGCAGTATGGTGAATATTTAGGATAAATTACATTCGAAGAGATAAATGATAGACGAGTTAGAGAGTCGGAAGTTATTCATTGAGAAATAGTAAACTGAAGTTATCAAATGAGAGATATCTGGACCAGCTTACGTAACATAACAAGTTTTCAAATCATACCTCGGAAAGTTCCGCCTTGGGTTAAAGAATCGAACCTTTAACTCCAGTTATTCTATTCATTCGAACCCGAGTGAGTTGTTTTAAGACACACTTAGAATGCCATTTTAGTCTAAGTTCAGACAGCTTCGCCACAGAGAAAATAAAGCAGACGATAAACATTAAATAATCATAACTTTTGAAGATAATAAATTGGTCATCACCATAACTGGACCCTCGATTTTCGAAACTATTATTCTTAATTATTTTAGTAAAGCTTTGCAATCACTGAAGAAGAAAATAATAGACGGGAATTACAAATTATTTAGAAATGTTTTCTTCACTATTGAAAATCATGATGATCCAATAACAAAAGCACACACACAAACACTTTTTGTATACCCTCACTCTAAATATAATTATGCATACATAACGACATAAAGATCTGTACCTATTACGTAATTTTTTTTGACGGAATAAAAGAAGTGTTTGAGTCTAGCCTACATCATAAATGGGCTTTTTTTTCTGTCTCAATGAAACTATTTCCTCTCTTCGCATTGCTTTCAAGTTAAGTCTCTTTCAAAATAATTAGCATTTGTCTAATAAATTTAATTATACAATATCGCATTTATACCAAATATAAATCTATGACTAACCATCTCCTCAATAGATGTGTGTGACATTGCTCGAAAATTGATTTATAAAACCTAACATGCACTACAGAAAAGATGCGTAAATCAAATTAAATTAACCAGTTAAATGTCTCTTCATCCAAGACCGCAGAAAGTAATAACTCCAAACATTGAAACACTTTATCGGAAGTGGATGTAAACAAAAAGGTCATTTATAAACTGTTATGATTTTGAAGTTACGAAAGATATGGTGACTCACTTCTATCATCTTAGTGATGAGTCTTACATTCTCTAATTCAAATAATAAAAAAGGGAACTTGAATTTTTTTAAAAAAAAATAAAAGTGGCTTTAAACTAAAGTGGCTTAAAATGAAAAATTAAAACATTAATTTAAATAAAATTAAAAAGTTCTATATAAAATTTTGCAAAGAACAAACTTAGCCACCCATGGGTGTGTGTTTTTTTATAATTATTATTAAATTATCCACTTAAATATAAGAAAGTAAACGACAAAATATCCAGAAATGGACAATAGGAAACTTTTTGAATTTTAAAATTAAAGTAAACTATAAATTATTAAACTGAATATATTTAGGCTAAATGTAATTAAAATTGAAGCAAACGATGAAAAATTGAAAAGTGATCTGGTTCGCCAAAAGTGATCTATCTAAAACAATAGCCCCTTAGGTGGCTCATAAATAAATAAAAAGGTGTTATTTCGTAAAATGACTTAACTAATATTTATTACATAAAAGAAAAAAATTTTCTAATGAATCTACTTAATTCAACTTGCAATAATTCTTATCGAATCCATAATTCTTCGAAAATGCCAGTAAAATAATCGAGAAATTAAAAATTTTTAATTGTTGTCTTGATTAATGTCTCTAAATATTATTCCTTGAAATCTGATAATTTCTTTTAAAAAAATTGTGTGACTGATGGTATAGTTTTTGAATTTTACATTTATTTTCTTATGTTTAAGGTTGTTTTTTTTTTAATTCAAATAAGATTGATTTATTATTAACGTCTCACATAGAAGCAATACGGGGTATGTTTCTGAAGGTCAATTGACTGCTGATTTTTATTAACATCCTTCTAAAAAGTAACACGACCGTTGTTGATAGACCTCGGAATTTTGAACAATGGTCCAGAGACGAGGACGACACCCGAGCGGGAACCCTACTCTCCAAATATCCACAGTTAGCCTCAACAGATTTAACGAACATCAGACTCACGACCTGGTGATGCTTGTGTTGTGATATCTAGTTCTGATGCCCCTACTAAATGTTGTCCACGAACTTGCGGCCATGACATGAATCTCGCTCAAGTGACGAGGACAACCCCCAGGTGGAATTTCTCTAATTTCCACACCATCCCCAAGTGAAGAATTTCAGCCGTGGTAAACTTAACGTACTTCGGCTTCTCTACACGAGTCTTTTGTGGAATCGGGACTCGAACTTGCGGTTCTTTTGAAAAACCGGTCACAAGCTCGTAATCAGTCATAAAAATGATTTTATCAGGCTTATTTAACTGATAGCACTTGTAAAGTAACAGAAGATTTGGTTTTAAACATACAATTATTCGAAAACAATTATTGTACTTCGTATTATTTATAATAATAAATTGGGATAATTTCCTCTAAATAGAATACCCTAGTCTGACTTATTGCAAAGACTTTTGTTCCCTTTTTTTTTTCTCGACATTACACAAATGTAGCTCATTATTCTTTAAAAATTTCTTCTAGAGGTTTCTAACAATTGTTTCTTCAGGATTATCCCATGTTGCAACTCCACCGTCACAAAAATATTTTCTTTGCCAAAATTAACAGAACACTTTGATTATGTATGGAAAAAATTTTAATAAAAAGTAATGGCAAATTTCTAATTTTGTGTCAAAAGAAAAAAAAATTAAATATCTACCTCATAGTTTGAAATTAAAGTTAAAATAAATAGACCTATTTAGTATTTTCTAAGCGATTCCCTTGCATCCGAGATGTTTCTATACAAAACCTTTTACAAAAACTACATATAAAACAGATACATTTTTAAAAAGACTTTTTTTTGTTGCAAAATCCTACTTAATTCCACTTTTCGCAAATGCATCCATTTATATTTTTTCCGTTTCTCGTTCTTTTATCCATTGAAAAGAATAAAATGAAACATTGAATGTCCATTGTTTTCTTATATGCTCATCCAATGTTACGATATTTAACGTAAGATAAAAGAGAGAAAGGGCAAAAAAATCGTTACTTCACACACACGCAGAAAGAGAATTCTTTCATACAAACAAAAAAATTCTACTGCGAGCATAATTGAAACACTTTTTCACGCTCTCATAAAGCATCTCTGTCTTAGCTCTGTGTCTCTCAAATCTTAAGCAATTTCACGAATAGCAATAACAATAAAAAGAATTACAATTGGCGACAATACGAGGTGTGTACTTCAGGTCGCATAGCCTGAAAAGATGGCCCAAAACATCTCGCCATTAACCGCCCTGGCGATGTCATCTTGGCGAAAATCGTGCCGAAATTCCACGCCCAAAAGCAAAGAAAGAAAATTTCTTCAAAAAAAAAAAGGCGTCAAAGCGATTTCGCATAAATTATCACGTTTCTGCAGCGAATTGGCCGAGTTTCTTACTTGAAACCGTGAACGGGAAGAAATAGTTCGTTAAAGAAGATCAGGAAATTGAAAGCGGATAGGTTTGGTTGTGTGGGAGGAGGTAAATTCATATTTGGGAATTTAGAGTTTTCCTTCCTGGTACCGCCCCGGGTCGGTATGCCGCAACATACTGATTGGGTGTTGTTTGCTTGTAGTATGCCTTTCATGTAATCAATTTCTTTGTTGGTAGAAAGATCCAAAATAACAAGGCTAATGACCGAAGAAATTTATTCAATACAAAGTATCTATTCATACAAAGAATATTTTATAGCACACAGAAATAAGGCACAACATAAGTTTTTCAAAGCAGTATAACAGATATAAACGCAACACCAAACTATGCTATTTCAATGGAAGTTTTTCAGTCGGTTTCTTTTTAATATTTTGCGGGGGACTTTTCAAAACCTGTGTAAATCCAACCTATTTATCAATTTTTATCGTCGTTGTTGCTATATATATTCATTTTCAGTGGTGCAATACTTTGAATTTTCAATACAAAATTAATCAGACCATTTCAGATATTTAAAAGAATAGTTCAAACATTTTAAAATATTTAAAAGAATATTATTGAAAAAAAGGAATACACTTCAGATAATTAAGAAAATAATATGTCACATATATTTTAAATAGCACATTTCAATATTCAATCATCTTTACTTTTTAATAGTATAAATGAATTCTGCGGAAGAAAATCAATTGAGGTTTTGGTATTTGGGTTCTGCATGCGAAGATAATGCGGATCGTAATCTACTTTAGCTGGTAAGTTTACTTTTTCCAAATATATGTAATATGCTTGAAAAAAAATCCGTACTTCAAAAAAAAACCCGATTATTTTATTATAAATCCAAAAGCAATTGATTTTTTTCCAGATTATAATTATACTTTCAAACCAGCTTCATGCCTTTTTTTTTTAATAATTTTTAAAAAAAAAAAAAAAAAAAAAAAAAACAATATCCATAACACACACACAAATATTAATTTTAATGC
>BMAW01080714.1:277300-291513 GCA_019974015.1 Nephila pilipes
TGGTATACTTCAGTTACGTATTGCTCTTGCACAATAAGCCGCCTCTGTCATTCTCACTCTTTCCTTCATTGAATATGAGTGAGATCATCTACTCTGAAAAGGATTCCTTTCCTCAATTATTCTTAGGTTTTTCTTCTCAGAATAAACCGATAATTGTCAAAAAGCTCCAAGGAGACATGATGTTTATGAAAGAGATATCAATAAAATGTGCGCAAGTTAGAAACAAGTTTATTGCAGTTGATTAACTTTTATCTTATTTGCGTAACAGAATTTGAAATACGCATTAGTTCTTCACTGATTAAAAATTGAGATAACATTTTTGATATTCTTCAAAATGCAGTCATAAGATGTTCTATTAATTCTAAATTAGTGAAAGAACTGATGCATGCAATCATCAGTTGAAGAATCAGACTAATTTGCTGCTTGAATCAGCAACAAAACACATAATTTTCATGAATTAATGTATTTGATTTTATAGATATTTTCCACATATACCTTGCTTTCCTTTGTTAATTTCCCTTCTTGAAGAGCAATGGCTATAACCACTAAAGAGTTTTCTCAATGAAAATTCACGACCTCCTTCCGACAAGGATTGTGAGCTCACGGCCAGCGTTATGCGTCAGGTGGTGGGTTCAGACCTTGATACCACTGAGGTATACATCTTGTATCAGAATGATGCACGTTAATATATTGAGGTCAAACTGCGTTGGTGTGGAAATTTGGAAGGGCCAGTTCCATCTTCGTCATTTGACAGAGGCTCAAAATGCTAAGGTTCTAGACATAATGGCCTCAATGTTCCTTCTCTTCAAAACTCTCGTGCTACTGAAATGTGACGTGAAAACGATCTATGAATAAACTCAATGAAAGTGAAACATTATAATAATATCTATAATGTTTTCTTTTTATAATGAATAATATTTAGATATTTTGAAATTCTTCATTGCTTCTCAGTGAGGTTTTTATAAAAAGTATATATATATATATATATATATATATATATATATATTATATATTCATTTCCAATTGTCCAATAATTTGAATTTTCAATACGAAATTAATCAGACTCATTAAGAAATGAAAATCAAAATATGTGAAACAGACCATTTCAGATATTCAAAAGAGTAGTTCAAACATTTTAAAATGTTTAAAAGAATATTGAAAAAAAAAAAAAAAAAAGAATACACTTCAGATAATTAAAAAAATAATATGTCACATATACTTTAAATAGCACATTTCAATATTCTATCAACTTTACTTTTTATTAGTATAAATATATTCTGCAGAAGAAAATCAATTGAGGTTTTGGTATTTGGGTTCTGCATGCGAAGATAATGTGGATCAATTTACTTTTAGCTTGTAAGCTACTTTTTCCAAATATGTAATATGTTGAAAAAATTGTACTTCAAAAAAAAACTGATTATTTATGATTAAAGCAATTAATTTTCTTCCAGAATATAGTATACTTTCAGGTCACTTCATGCCTTTTTGTTTATAGCAGCTTTTCCAAAAAAAAAAAAATATCCATACCACACACAAAATGTTAATTTATGAACTCTTTTTTTTTTTTAGAAAAAAAAACCCATGATAATGCAAATGAGATACTTTAAGAGTTCTCATCAAAATCTAAAATCGTCATTATAAAAAGGAAAACATTACAGATATTATTGAATGTTTCAATTTTCATTTGAGTTTATTCCATTGATCGTTTTCACACTTCTAAAGATAGACGAGAGTTTTGAAGAGAAGGGACACGAGCTACTTGGCAGAGACCTTAATTTTGAGCCTCGTCAGATGACGAGATGGAAACTGGAGCCTTTCAGATTTCACACCACCAAGCCCACTATGAGTTGATTTGAGGCCTAAATCAGATTTGACGCATCAGCTGATACAAGATGGGTCTTCGGTGGTATCAGGCTCAAACCCACCACTCGACGCAAACAAGCTGGCGTGAGTTCACAACTTCCAGAACAGGTCGCGATTTCATTGAGAAACTCTTTTAGTGGTTATAGTCATTGCCTTTCACCCAAGAAGGAAAATTACGAAAGTAAGCAGTATACGGAAAATATTACATAAAATCAAATACATTAAGTCCATGAAAATTATGTGTTTTGTTACAGATTCAAGCATGTAAAAATTAGTCTACGAATTCTTCAAATCGATGGTATTACATCAAGTTCTTTTAACTTACCTAACCTTTAGAATGGAACATTCATAGACTGCATTTTGAAGAACAAATTAAAATTTACTCTCTCAGTCTTCAATCAGTGAAGAAACCAATGCGATTTCAATTGCTACAAATAAGATAAAAAGCTAATCAAATGTAATAAACTTGTTTTCTTTAACTCTCGTTCAATCACTTTATTGATATCCTTTCATAAACATCAATTAAAGTCTCCTTGAGACTTTTTTGACAATTATCGTTTATTCTAAGAAAAATAAGAAAGAAAACCAAGAATAATTGAGGAAGGAAATCTTTCGTATAGAATGATCTCACCTCATATTCAATGAGCGAAAGGTAATTGTGAATGACATGAGATATTGTCGCAAGAGCCAATTCCAGCTAAACTGCTCTAAACATTTTTAATCTGTGGTCTAGACAGAAAAGAAAAAGGATGAAACATGGTAAACCAAAAGAGAGTCGAAAATAAAAGGATCCCTTTCTTCCACGTGTTCACTAAAGACAGCAAATCCTTAGAAAGAAAAAGATCATGGGGTGCTTGCGTCATGATGCATACTTACACTAGAAGGTAGTTCCCTTCTGAATGAAGGGAGAAAAGAAAGAAAAATTAAGTCAAACAATCGCATGACAAAAAAAAAATATGAACCTGTCATCTTAATTAATCCTCGAGAACGGCATGAGCTGGCACCTCCCTCTCCAACACACCACGCAAGCGGAGAGCTTGAATCGGACAGATTTAATGCGCATCAACTCACCATACACAGAAGCTCCTGACATCAGCTCTCCCACGACACCAAAAACAATGTCGACCTCAAATTCGCGACATGACACACTAGTGTACCAATGTCACACTTTTCCATGGTAACATTTTTTTTAAAAAAATCTTTGTATAATAATTCATTCCACGCAGTCGGTAAGACAGACATCATACTCTTGCTGATACCTTATGCTCTTCAATTGATTTTAATGTGGAACGATTAAAATATGTTATTAGGGGTTCACGTGATGTATTGTCATAAACTACCTCTTTTCAAATTCATTTCCCAATCGAAAATATTCATGCTTTTTGTGAGGCACGATAATTTTGAGCAATGAGCTTCTCCAATTTCTGCTCTTTATTTTAGATCTTAAGAAACTTTTACAAAATTTGGGTTCCTCAACAATTTAAAAGGTACCAACAAAATTCATAGCCTTAGTATTTTTGGGGTTTGGTTACGTTTAAATTACAAATCTCACAAAAGGCACAAAAAAGGCTATTGGTGACATCTTACGCAATCTTAAACTACAAACTGGAACGAAAGATCTGAACTGACTTGACTGATAATTATTGCCATAAAAACAACACTGAGGGCTATTGGCAATGGAAACGCAATTTTGAACCAAGTTCATGTGCGAGAGTTAATCTGGACCAAACACTCACTACATCCAAGTCACAAATGTAAGAGCTTTGATCCCGTATCAAGATGGTGTTTCAGAAATACAAAATTCAAACATGTTACTCTACTAACCAGGTAACTGTAGGTACAATAATAACGGGTCTCTAAACGCCACCTGTTGAGTCTAACGGATCAACACGGTCCCGTTTTACCCAACCACAAGCCTCAAACTAAAACCTCCGATAATATTTCTTAACATCTGAGGTATTTTTCTGAACAAATATAGCATCTTCCTGGAACACTTCGAATAAACAATCTCACAAAATTGTTTTTAGCTACTTAAAACTTTATCGACATAAAGACGCTGTCCTGGGACGAACAGGAAACGATGGGGAAAAATACATATCTAGTCAAGACTGTCATCCGTCTACTTTACATAATAATCTTGTCCAACATCGGACAGAAGAAAGTGAAAGGCACGCCACATTTCCTGCAATCTTTTCCGGCCCGCAACACGTTGCATTAGTCCACCTCGATCTCGAGAGCCTCTGCCAACACAATCCACATAAATTTCCCGACTTGGACTTAATCATATTAAACTGATAAAAAAAATGAAGCTGGACCGTTCGCGAATTAACAGACCTCTATCTATCTTCGCAACAAGACAGAAAGCCATCCTAAAATTGACACAAGAGGGCCGAAACCGTTTGGGGCAATACGCAACAATTAGAGATTCCATTGTTGAAAGTCAGAATGTCTAACTGCAGCGCAGAAATTCCTTCCATTGTTACAAGTCGATAGAATTGTGTTAAGAAACGATCCGTAACAGCATATGGAGTAATGGTTTGTTAAAGGAACACGGGTCACACTTACACGGGAGCCGCCATATTTAATCACGCAATGCGACTCGATTCATTTTTTGCGTCACTCAACAACAATGTTACTTGCATTAAATTATTATTATTTCGTGATGATTGAATAGATGAGAAGATTAAAAAAACAATGATGATGTTTTATTGGGACTGCATTAAGAAATGTTTTCATTCTAATTCCTATCTATCGAAGGAGTTTTTTGCATATGTAGGAGTGGTCTGATTACGAGAAATTGAAAAATTGAAATGTTGAAAGTCACTTAAGGTATCCGTACACCGCAAGAGAAAAAATTTCTTGAAACACTATTAGAAAGAAAAGTTTAAATTTTAACCGACATTAAAAAATTAGAAATCGAAATTTTCAATGAAAATAACGTTTTAAGATGTACGGATACCTAAATAAGGCATTCCAGAGCTTTCAAGGACATATTTTCAGATAGCAAATTATTCAATGAGGGTAAAAGTTAAGTACTTATTTCTAAGAAATGACCAAAATATCTGGAAAAATTTATCCTGCATATAATTATCTTACGTACATAATGTCAAATTAAGCTTTCCTGTTGTTTGGTTTGTTTTGGAAGCCATAGATCTGAAGTAACCGAAGTATCCAAAATTTTAATTATTCATTAGACTTCTGCATAGCATCTTCCTAATTTATACATTTCTCCTGACATTCTTGACCTTTATGAGGTCGTCATTATAAACTCAGCAAATTGAGCTCTTCATTTCTCCAGCTGTGGTTACTTGAACACAGTTTCCTGAAACCAAACAAATCAACATGAAGAGCTGTCATTTACAGCGTTTGAAAAGGTTTTCGTAATTTATATGAGCAAAAATTTAAGGGGTGATAGCAAACATATAAACAAACCATTTTCACCATACAATGCATAGGTGGAGAGCAAACGGTAACCAATAGACGTTTCTACCGTGGATTTCCGGCGGTAGAAATGATGATGTGTAAGAAACTCGCGCTTCATGCTTTCCATTAGCAGTTCTAGCGGTCACCACTCTGCTTCCGCCATGCATGGTAAAATGATTATTTATAGTGTTTATCACTTTAAATTTTGCCTAAGAGTTTCAAAACACCTTGTATACATAAGGATCATTAATATGAAGAATAAATTTTACCCAGATACCTTGGTTAAGTAACCTTGGATATTTCTAAGTAGCAGTGAAGTTTTAACGATGTCCCAGGTTATTGCAAACAAGTCAAGCTCGCGGACCACAGCGAATATCTTGGTAGCCGAGAGTATTTTTACTGATTCTTAGTAAACCATTGGCAGGTACAAATCCATTGATCCAGCGATTGGGAATTACTGATGCACAAACGAGCTTTAATCAAAATAAAAAGATTCGAAGGTAATAAATTCTCGTTTGTTAAGAATTTTAAAAAATTAATATTTTTAAAAATATCTTTGATGTTTTCAAAATGCTATTCTGGATGAATTTTGACAACGAAAGTTTGTAATAATTTTCAGTTCCTATAGATAATTACTAATGCGGATCTTTTTTTTTTTCGTTGCAAATCTGTTTATAAGAAACATTTTAAATAAAAACAGTTCATTGTTATCATTTTCTTTATTCAAAAATGAAACATTTTTGGCACATATTAAGTTCCCGTTTATCGCCTGCTAAGAATTTTTTAAGAAACCAATGCGTTTTTATAAATCTCTTTAATAACTGGTAAATGTGTTACATATGAATGTGAAAACATTGTATGTACACAAAAATTTATAACTATTTTTACTTCCTGGAGTTCGTTACATTTGTATTTTTAAAATTTCATATTTTAAATAAAAAAAAAAGTTCATTGTGAAGAATAAATTTATTCTACGGTTAAGCATATTTGTTAATCAAAAAAAAAAAAAAAAAAAATCCCATCGCCTTCCTGCTTTATACTATGTTTTTTCCGAAACGGAATTGTGTTTTTTTCTAACGAAACAAGCAAAGTAAATCAATCATTTAAATTGCGTACATGATATTTCAGCAAAATATTATAACTAACAGGATGTATTTTACCTTTAGCATAAATATTTATACATTTTGTGAAATTATTTATTATATGTATTTATATAATGCATTAAATGCTGTTAGTTTTATAAAGGGGGAAACGATTTTAAAAAAGCTAAGAGTACAAAAAAAATATTAAGCACAAATGTGTCAAAAATCATTGAAATAAATTCATTTTGTTTTTGTAATAAAAGTTATCAAATAGCACATTGCTCAACATTTTTGTTTGTTTGTTACAAAAATAAAAGTATCCGATTTGGGTCAGTTAAACCTTAGACAACATGTTTCATTTTTTAAAAAATTAGAAGTTTTTTTTTAAATGCTTATATGTTGAGCAGGCTTTATAGAGTTTAGTCATGCATATGAAAACACTTCGGGGGGAAATGGCAATCAGTGGGCAGAGATGGAATTTCAACTAAAACTATGGATAGTTTTTCAACTTAACATGGGGAGTTGAGTTTCGAACCAATCAGTGTCGTGTGAGATTTAGATTCATTTTTTTCCTTTGGGAAACTTCTTCATGAGGAGCAAGCGGAACACTAACGCCCCGTTGGTAGTTTAAGAGTTAACACGAAAATCATCCTTTAAATACTTTCCTAGATTAGAGTTTTGAGTGATTTTGCCTTTTACATCTTACATATAATGCTATGGCACCGCATAATTACAATATGAGAATGACAGTTAGGGCTTATGGCGCAATCGGGCTAGCTGTGACAAACATTTGTTTTAACTGTAGTCTAGACAGAAACAAGTAATATATATATATAAAAAAAATTAAAGTCAATTCTTACTTAGATCAAGAAGGAAATTTTTTATTTTATTTTAGTTACTTTTATTAAATAATTGCAAGTAATATAAATATGTAACTATATACACATGACAAAATCACAAAATTAAGTGGCAAAAGAAATTTTTTTTTCAGCGATCTACATCCTTCGTCACTGACGTTATTTATTCCTAAATTTATATCCTGCTAAATATCTTATAAAAAAAATTTTTCTCCTATATAAACTAAAATTAATTATTTAAAAATCAAATTAAAAAAAAATGATATGCACCGACGAGATTCGATCCGAAGGCATGAAGATTCTCCGTCGACGCTCTACCAACTTTGCCATTGCAAGACAAATGACATAGTAGAAGCATTGGCTTGTTTCTTAATTCATCCGGTAAATTAAATGGTTGGAATGCAGTTTAGCCCAATTCTTGGCGACAGGAATTATTTGGCAGTATTTTGTCAAATGTGGCTACCCTGGTCCGCTTCGCGGACTTAAAGTCGCGATCATATTTGCCAAAATCGCCATGTTTGGCAATTTTGGAAATCGCACCAAGTAATTGGGCTAAACTGCATTTTCACCAATTAAATTTAATTAAATGAATTAATGTTTGAAAAAACTGTATTAACATCAAGTGTCATCCACTACAAGTTTAACAAAATTTTTTTGAACTTGAGTGAATCAATAAAAAGTATTTTATTAACGATTTGAAAATTTGAACAAGATATTATAGGGAGAGCGTGAGCTAAGAGTAGGAATTTAATAAAAAGGAAGGAAAGGGTGAAAGTTGGTTGACAAGAAAGAAGGTCGAAACCTGAGAAGGATCGCTAAGGCATACCAGGGGCGTGTCACTCATGTTTAGCAAAGACTCCATGGGAAAGAAAAAATTACTAAATGGGTTCATGATTCTCGTTACTTATCTAATGATGGTAAGACCTTGAGGGATACGATACGCGAAATAAAAAAATATATATGTGGGCAAATAAGACGCTGAAGTTTTTATAAAGCTGAAACTGAACATTCAGTTCAAACTAGAAGGTTTGAGACTATTTATAGATGCTGCAAAAACAAGCCTGAAAGCTGTTCTACCGCATAATAGTCATAAAATATCATCATCAATTCTTGTTGTTAATGGAACCTTAGGTACAGAAAGTTGAGTCTATGTGTCGACGCATTCTGGGTCTTATAAATTACAACTGGCATAACTGATTTCGAAATGATAGCAATCGTAATCGGTCTAAAAGCTGAACGTGCACAGTATTAATGCTATCTATGCCAGCAGGATAGCCTCGTGAGGCATGCCCATCGCAAACAGATGGAATTTCCGTTACAAAAGATTCGCTGCATATTCCTATAAACTTTTCATGTGAGTATCTAGTAAACCCTAACACTATTGTCTTATCACCGTAGCGCATAACATTGGGACTTATGAAGACTTTACGGAGGTGCAATAGACGAGCATTTCTATACATTTACACAAAAGCTGTTTCGTCTATGTTCGAAAATGATAAAATATGAGGTATTTATAGGTCCCTAGATATGAAAGCTTTTTCAAGACAAGCAGTTTGAATTCAATCTCAATCTTAAAGAGGCTGAAACTGTTGCCAGAATGCCGGTACACAATTTTTGAAAAACTTTCATGCTGAAAATGACAAAGATATAATGGAAGAACTTATGTGTCTACGAGAAAATTGGATGGAGCATGTTACTAAAAATCCATTTCTTACATTCACATATTGATGCAGGAAAAGGAAAGTGACTCCATATAAAAACGAGAGTTGGGGATGGAAAGAGACACCTGTTCTTGAGAACTAGTTCATCTAAAAGAGTGAGAATACTCGAGTCAGCGGTCTGCACGTAACCTGTTCTTTGATATTCCGAATCGTTCAAAGTCATTTACCCCTCTATGCCTTCACCAGTGTACAACATTCTGTAACACGGTGTTACAGAATGCTATAAACCGGGGAAGAAGCCCTAAGACGTTAACATAACATTTTATTTATCTATTTTTAAAAACAATAATGTGGAATCAGATTTATATAAAAAAAATAAAATTTATATATAAAAAAAATCAAAAACATAGAATATAGCTTAAACTGTCCTGAAAGCAATTATTGATAATTTTTAAGAGTTAACCTAAATTTACCACAGCATTAGCTTACAAAAAAAAGGCTCTAATTGTCAAGAAACGAGTTTAAAAAATCATTTTACTGGCAACATATGAAGAATAATTTTTCATTTTAATCGTCTGAAATTACCACATTTCTCGTCAATCTAGGTTACTCATAACATAAACACAAAAATCATGATGGACACAATTATTCTTAATTTCTACGCTTTTTCATAATAGATTTAGAAAATAAAAGCTGCTCCAAAGATCACGCTGCGAAATGTAATAATATTCCATTAAGTTTTACTACCATTATCATCTAATGCGGAAGGACATTTTGGTGGATTTCTTTTCTTCTTCTGTGAATTAAAAGGGAAAACTCATTATATATAGCCGATATACGACTCTTAACAACAACTGGAACTCTCAGTCGCTGAAAAATGCTAACGGATTTCATTGTTCGACAACGATTGAGAAATTTCAGCTGCGGGGCGAATTCTTCTGTCAAGGTTGCAAAAACTTTCCATGGATACAACGTTTTCCTCAACACACCCTTATTTTTTTTCCTCGAGTCGAACGACAATAAAAGTGTGTAGCCACCGCTTCTTTCTAACCGAATAACGAATTTCATTTGCATCAAATTAGAAGCTATTTATTCCGGAATATTTGCGAAACATTTTAAAGGAATTTTCAGAGATATTTCCCAAACGATTAATTTTCTTATCGATTGCATTTGATTCTAGGTTTTCACAGCCTTAGTCGAAAGTATTCGGATACAAGTCGAAAGATTAAAATGATCCGTTTATTTTTAAGGTGCCCTAAATCCTTTTATTTTAAAATCGAGATATTTAAGGGTTTTGCATTTTAAAAAATTTAGAAATATTATTAAATGATAACAAGATAGTAGGATGTTTTTGTGTTCCTAAGGTAGAATAATCCGCCAACTCAACTGGCATAATGAGCATTTAAAAAATACTACGTTTTTTATGTCTATATATGAATTTAAGGCACTTTCAAAATTAATGAAAGATATTTGCTATCGAAGCATAGGTCCATGGTTAAGATAAATTCACCATGAATTGTAAAGTAGTTTCCAATTTTTCGTAATAAAATTTAAAAAATATTCACCTTTTATTCACTATTTAAGAAATGTTACATACAAATTAAATATTATTTTGCAATTTATATTCCCAATTCATTATCTATATTTCGCCCATTACTTTGAAGTGTTAAATAAAATCTTAGTTTAGTTTATATTAACGTCGCACTAGAAGCAACACGAGGGCTATTGGCGACGGACCTCGTAATTTTGAGCCTCGGTCAAGTGACGAAGACGACACCTGAGCTGGAACCCCCCTCTACTAACATCCACACCACTCCAACGGGAGGACTTTGGGCCCTGAACAGATTTAATGTGCATCAGCCCCGGCTACACGGCGGGTCTTTGGAGGCCAAGGATCGAATCTGCGACTGAACGAAAACTTCCGGCCACTAGTCCACGACCTTGACCACTAGGCTACCGCGGCCCTAAATAAAATCTTAGCTTTACATGTTACAATTAAAAATTGTGCATTTATCAAATATTCTTAAATTTTAAAGTCAAATATCGGGGGGGGGGGGTACAATCTCAAGAACTCCCATTAATAAAATCATTTTTCAACTTTGTTAGTTTTAATCGGTATGGATCTTAGCACATAATATGGTGTGGTAGTTAGGCGCTTCGGTTACCATAGAACCGCGATTCCCATTTTGTGTTATTCGTATCCCAAAGAATACGCAAGGGGCACAAAGGGAATAGGAAAAATAAAATGGTTTTAGCGGCTACACAGCTAAATTAAAAAGAAAAGAATTTTAAAAAGTAGATAGATGTTATTATAAAGATTATCGCAGGTGTGAACTGACCTTCATATGAATAAAATCCTATAAATTATAAATGTACTTGTTGCTGTTTGCTAGCGTTGAGCTTTCTTTCGTATACTCATATAAAAACTAATATAGAAGCAAATTTAACGCAGCTCCTGAGTTGCGATTGCAATTATTCCTTTTTTGATCAAAATTTTGTGATTCAATATGTTTTGCTTACTTTACTTACTTGTTAATTTGTTTTGCTTACTTCAAAAACTAAAATTTTCATAGTAAAAAAATTGATCACTTAAAATCTAATTCAACATTTGAGAAAGCTTTAGGAATCTTGGGTGAAACGGATTGTGGCGGGAGGATTCTAGCTCGGGAGGGGGGGGGGTTACGCAGAAAAGAACACATTCAGCAGAGAATATACAGACTGATAAAGGTTGGGAATCGTTACCGCAAGAGATGTCATTCACATTCATTATCTAGTTCCCGAAGCGAATTTGGTTTAGGTGTCGTCATTTGACCGTTGTTCATTATTTCAAGGTTTGTTACCATTAGGGCTCGAGTTGTTTTTAAGAGTAAGGTATATGAAAACAATCAATCAACAGAAGGTTAATGAGAAATATTTTTCTAATATTCCACGTATATTTCAATACCTATATTTCAATATCATGACTAGTTCCAGATTTTTGCAGAGAGATCTGTTTGCCCGCCCTTTAAAGTTACAAATTTTTCCCCATTTGTCTTTTGAAATCACATATTCAATTCTACTTACATTTTTAAAGCATTAATTACACTCAGAGCCTAAGACCTGGATTGGTACCGGTTCTAGTATTTTTGCCGGCCCCTAAGCTTCAAAACAACTTTGAAATTATTTTGAAAAAAAAAATTAAAAAAAAATACAGAATTATAAAAGGGTCATGTTTAACAGAAAAATGACAAGTAATTGAAATAAGACAATAATACTAATACAGATTTACGAAAAACTGTGCAATTAAAAAATAAAATGCATATTTGTTGTTGTTTCTAATCCCATCTGGTCAAATCAATGGACTCATCAGATCCATAAATATTTTAATTTATTTTAATATTTTTAATTTAAATTAATATTGTTAACATGTTAACGACAACGAATTTACAAATTAAAAAATAAGTACCTACTATTTTCAGAGAATTTATATATTCTTATAAAACAATAAAATTAATAAAATGATATACGAAGTCCAAACCTAAATTAAAACAATCCCACTTACAAAGTTTTTTTTCTCTCCCCCCCCCCTTTAGAGATATCCAGAAGTCTGTCTATTCTTGTCACATTTGAATACGCTTGTTAAATTCGATCTACGGTGCATCTCAAAGTATAGGAATGCCCAAAAGCCAATCAACTGATGTGTTTGACTTTACTTGAATTTAAAAAGTAAATATGTAATCTAAATACAATTTTGTAGGTTTTGTATATTTATTTTGCCCCCTAATTCAGGCAGTTTTGCCGCTCTTAAATTTTACCGCCATAGGTAGTCACCTACATCACTTACCTCTGGACCCGCTTGAATTGCCTTGATTCAGTATCGGTATGGAAACGCTGCTATAAACTTTTATCACAATTGAAATTGGGCACTTGTTTGCATTTTTATTTTTTACTTTAAGTTTGCATTATGTAATTCTCAACAAGTAATGTGTATGATTCATTTTATGAAACAAAATGGCGCTAATTGCTAAAAGAACGTCGTGGAAAATGTCAGATATTTCATTCTGTAAAATTCTTTCTGAAATGTTATTCCTGAACTTTATACATTAATTCTTTCGTGTTGTTAAATAAATTTTGTTTATTATTAAC
This sequence comes from Nephila pilipes, assembly GCA_019974015.1. NCBI lineage: Eukaryota > Metazoa > Arthropoda > Arachnida > Araneae > Nephilidae > Nephila > Nephila pilipes. The sequence continues at coordinate 290,312 of BMAW01080714.1, forward strand.
GAACTATGTTTTGAGTAAACGGTTTTCTGTTTCATTCAAGAAATGGTCCTCGTCAAACTAAACAATTACATAAGAACCATTGGTCACGGATTTTGCGACTCTCAAAGTGACCTTCTGTTGTATTTAAGATCTTTGATGTAGTAGCTAGATTAATACTCTTATAGTTTCAAACGTGTGCGTGTCTTGTTTTCACTACTTACAATCTTCACACATTTTTTAAGTTATTGATTTAACTTAGTTTTTGTGGAAATTGCTTTCCTTTGATATAGTTATTAAGAATTACCAATATTTTCGCAATCTAGATAAACCCAGTATAATAAATATTTGTTTTCGTAATTTTAATTATCGCTATTTTACCATGTAGACCTTGTCCTTTATTAGACCTTCTAGAATAACCATTTCAATGTTAGTCAAAAAAAAGAATAATGAAAAACAAAATAATTAATTCAGTGTCAAATAATGAACAACAGTAAAAAAATTAAAAAGGCATTTCTAGTTACAGTTTTTATTACTCAAAAGATATGTAGAAATAAGCTTATTACATCACTCGTATACAAACGTTTATTTATGGTTTTATGCGAGTTGAAAACAAACTCAAATTATGCTGTGACTCACACTCAGAAATAAGAAGAAAAAAAATCAATTCTAAGAACAACAGACGATTAAAAAAGGGATAGGTTTCAAATTACACGACCCTGGAGTGAGGTCTAACCTCATTCAGCAGCGATTCAATCCATAAAACCTTACTTAGGCAGAACGAGCAGCGATAGCTCAAAGGTCGAACAGTCTCACAATAGAGTTAATATTCAATTAGCGAAACTTTTTCTTTTATTCTCAGGCTCTGCTTCTTTCGTTCCATTGTTGTTCGATGTTAAAATTACTCTGCGTTCGCAAATGAGCGTATCGTTGACCAGATGAGAGGCACGGACAACACAGACAACCATTGTCGAGTCGACACGTAAATTACTACGGAGTCGTCAACGAGAGAAGAATCGGAAACGTTTTGTAGGTGTTTTCTCAGAGAATATTCCTCTTCGAACGAAGTTCAGTGAACAAGAAAATCACCTCCGATGAAACTTTAGGAGATTGTACACAAAGGCGCATTAGAGTGATTCTTTTCTTAGGAAATCGTCAGGAGGTTATTTTTGGAATGGTGTTGAAGAGGGACCGGCCGATTCACATTTCCTTTTCAACTGAGTCAT
>BMAW01080714.1:291523-309440 GCA_019974015.1 Nephila pilipes
CTGTAGTACGATAAAAAGAATTTATAAAATCACATAAAAAGGATTGACTCATTGTGTATTGATGTCGCACTTAAATATTTTATTACACTTAAATATATCCTGCTATTTAGACAAACACTAAAATGCAGAAAAGGGGGTTTGATAAGAACCAAAAATTGAGAAAGATCGCAAGGCATCCCAAAACTGTGTTTATCTAATATAGCCAATCCCGTGAGAGAAAGGAAATATTACTCAGGCACTTCGAATCGCAAATAACTGTACTGACCAAAGGATAAACAAGTCCATGAATAAAATAAAATAAGCTCCTGAGGAGTCTCTATGGGGTTTGGTAGCAATTACTAGGTAAAACGGGTAACAGCTCCTTTATTCCACACAACGAGTTAATGATGAAATCAGAGTAAAAAATTTGCTACGGATTCTAAACTCGTGACTTGAACCATTAGTCCACTCAGCCACTTACTCTTATTCTACTTCTATGAATAATGATTTCTGAATTGTAGCTTACATTAAACTTCAATAAAAAAAATATTGTGGCTAACTAAATAAATATTTCTTCATAAACTTTTTCTGATTGGGGGCCGTGGCGGTCCAAAGATCATGATTGCGTCGTGTGCTCGATTCCTGCTTCCATCGAAGAACGATTTCAGTTTAAAGTGATGCAGCATCCTTTATTTTGCGACATTAAGGCTAAGCTTTCTCTTGGAGCAGTTTGGAAAGAGAATCAAGCAGCAACTTAACGTCCTCATCTTTAGATTTTGAGTCTCTAAATTTCAAGATCTATCACCATTGGATGATATTTCATTAAGGCCACAATTTGAGAAAAATACGATGTCTAGTGATAATAGACCTCTTAATTTTGAACCGAAGCCTAGTATTGAGGACAATACCCGTGCTAGCATCCCACTCTTCTAACTCCCTCACTACGCCGGGAGAACTTTGAACTCCAACAGATTTAATATGTATCAGCCTCGCTACATGTGGGGTCTTGAGCGATGAACCCACGACTCAATTGAGACAAAGCCCGTTACGAGCTCATGACCACTGTAACAGCCACAAAATCTGTCACCAATCACCTTCGTGTACTTTCTAGTGAATCCAAATCAACTGACTTTCTAATAGAACTCATGCAAAATGAAAGATGTCTGGTGGTTTAAATTTAAGCAGGAGCTAATTCAGCTCGTTGAATAAATCTAGTTCTCATTTTTGTAGAGAAGAATGGAATTTAACTAATGGCATCCATAATGATCTTGCATGCTTTGCTGCTAACATTTATCATCACGGTTTAAGTGACTTCCGCGCTTTAAGTTCCATTTACATTTTTTTTCTCCTTTTACTGATGTCTTTTAAGTATGCGATGTTGATTTAAATGTATTCCACAAATATGTGGATAAAAATCATTCTACTGAAGTCAATGATATTCAAACCCACTTTTTTTATAGTTTTATTGCCACAAAGAGGCTATTGTTTTATGCAATGTATAAATTGGGCACCGACCACTTTTCAAAATAAAGTGTGAAATGCACGCGACTTGTTTTAATTTTTTACGCCAAACAATAATTACATTTTACTTAAAATATACTCAATTCAATAATTTATCGTACATTTTAATTTTAATATATAAAAATAATATTGTCCACTTCTGTAGTTTATAATTTGTTTTGATTCTACTATTTTAAAGAACAGTTTAAGAATATTTTTTAACAAGTTATCACTTTTGGTGACTAACTCTACCAGTATTATTTGTAAAACGTTGCTTTAAAACATTGCATCTGGTAAGATTTAAGCGTTTATTAATTATTGCATTGAAGCAATGAATGTATAAAACTATAACAAAATATTTACATAAGAAAAACTGTTACAAAGCCATTTCACTTCACGCCGCTATATGACCACGGTAGCTTAGTGCTCATGATCGCGAACTCGTCAAATCGTGAGTTCGAGTCCTGATGCCGCTAAAATCCGCCGTGCAGCGGAGATATTATACCTGTTGATGCTCTAAGTTATCCATTGCCGTAGCATGGAAGTAAGAAAAGGGTCGTGTCAGCTGAAGTATCACCTTCGTCAATAAAACGAGGTTCAAAATTACGAGTTTCGTCACCAATAGTCCTTGAATTGCTTCTAAGCGTGACGTCAATAAGCAATCAAACAATGTTTACAAATGTAAATCTTTTTTTATAAAGTTTTGGTTAAAAAATGAAGTACAGAGCGCCCTTCAGCAATTATGGCAATTTTTGGTGTCGTTTGAAATTGGCTGCCAATATATTTATAGGATTGTGAAAAGATTAGTGAAAAAAATCGTAAAGCTTAGCGTAAAAAAGCTGTCAAGAAAAAAAAATTTTATCGAACAAAAGCAAATAGGCATATTTGGCGCACACTATGTTATATACTTAATTTTAACCAAGTTATTTAATATATTCAAAGATTACACAACGCATGTATTTAAACATTTACTTTTCCAATTTAAGCGTGACTAATATTACATCTGAATTCAAAAATATCAACAATAGTACAAAACGCGAGCATTAGCTTTACGTCGATCATATAACAGATTGACCATAAATACCTTTCTCATGTTACTAAATTTTTCTAAATATTAACTAAGCCAATTGAAACCACGGGAAGGGATGAAGGTGAATTCCTAACTAGAAATTATAAATAATCTACAAAAACAAAGAACACCGAAAAAAAAAAATTTTTTTTTACAGTTATTAAAGAGTAAAGGCCTCGATCTCATTTTAACCACGGAGAAATGTTATTATTTTTAGGCTTTGTTTAAAGCTTAAATTAACACATTATTTCTAGGTGTTGATACCTTTATATTGTATTATCGGCATAGATTTAGCACGATTATGCACCCAGTTGTCTGGTTTTGCAATGATTGATTCCGATAAAGAGCTTTAACCTCGAATAAATGTTTAAAAATTCCTGAAGACATCACGACTTAGGCGTATCCAAAATATCCCTTTGGGGAGAAAAATGACACGTGAGATTTCTCCACCCTCTAGATTCAAGGTCCCGATCTTTAGTTGCAACAAATTCAAGGACTATTCAACAATGCTTGTTGTCACGTTTTATTCAAAACATGATCTTATTCTATCCAAACAAGCCATGACGGACAGATTAATTTTTAAATAAATGAAATTCAGAAAAAAAAATAAAAAGAATTTAATGGCTACAACGCCCTGAAAGGGCAGATAATTTTTTTAATTATTAAGCAACTGATAATTAAGCGCCCCCCCCCCCCTGTCCTAGTCACTTGACTGCAGCTCAAAATGACGAGGTCTGTCGCAAATAACCCCTACGTTGCCTTTAAGTGCGGCATTAATTCACATCGATTCATGAATTATGTGTGTGAAAGTAAACCATTTAATTCACAAATTAATACCTACGTTTTTCAAGAGGAAATCGATCCATATATAATCCGAACCTTGTTATTTAACTTAGAAAAAGCTCCAAAAATTCTCGATTTATATACAGAAACACACGATAAATAAAAATAAGAATTATGCTCCATAAATTAAATCGAGAGCCCATGTCTTTTTATTTCATTTTATTATAACAATAACATACACCAAATAGTGAGTGAGTAATAATATTTTTTATGGCGCAAGAACTAGATGTGACCATGCTGCGCCAACAAGATTAAGCTGTGGTTTAGAAGTGTGAAAAAAAAAAATTAAAAAAAAAAAGGGGGGGGGGTTGACAAGAAGTAGGGTCGAAAATAGAGAAGGATTGCTAGGATATTACAAAGGCGCATTATCCGCGTTTAGTTACCATAGAAAGATTACCAGGGTGCCTCGGGGTCATGTTGCCCGTATTTACTTGAATAAGGCAAGCTCCTGAGGTTACACTAAATCAGTGGCGTACTAGAGAAAACAAATTTGAGAGTTGTATATCGTCATTGCCCTGAAAGAAGCTATTTTTTTTAGTTTAGAATTACCACTTGGTATAAAAGTAAATAATATATGCTATATCAATTTTATTTCTCCTATTTAAATTTGTTCAAGTATTAATATAATTTTATCAAGTTAAAAAAAAATTCACAAGTAAAGATCATTTAATAAGAATATAGTTTCCGTGAGAACAAAATTTACATCTTTTAAGGGGGTACATTTTTTAGGCATTCATTCTCTTTCCCCCCCCCCATCTTTTTGTCAAGAAATACTGAACCAGCAGCACTCTATCAGAGATAGCAAAGACTTTTTTATTTTTTTGTCAAAAGTTTGCTTAGTTCAAATCCTTTTTTTTCTCTTTCTCTCTTTCTTTGATGGAAAAAAAAAAATTAACACGAGAAGTTCTTATGTTTAGAATATCTATAATAGAATAATATAAGAATTATCCCAAAATATTTCAGTTTCGAAAAGAATTTCGGGGAGGGGGAGGGCATATGTCCCTTTGCACATCTCCTTTGCACTAAATTATGGCAGGTATTAATATAATTTGATAAAATTATATTAATACCTGCCACTGCACTAAATAGATTTTATTGAATATGTGAATAAAATAAGTACTCTAAAATCTAATTCTTTAAGTATCGAAGTATTAATGCCTTTTTCTACCAGTTTCGCAAATGGATAAATATATATGTAAACGAGTTATTGAAAATATATATGTATGCGAGTTATTGCATTATTGCCCACGTGACATCGATATTCCTTATTTTTATTTACACTATTGTCTAAATAATGGGATTTCCCGCATTTCCAGAAAAGAATAGCAATTATATTGCTGTTATGAAATGTACTCTCCCCCTCCCCCCTTTTCAGCAAGAGAAATCAAGCACACAGATTTTGCTTTTCTTTTTGATCTCTTGTCTTACATTAATTCAACCGTATGATAGTTTTCAGTATTATCATTGCTTCAAAACATATGAACACTTAGAGCGAAAAAAAATAATAAAGTAACGATTGATTCTACATCATTATGATGCAGCGAAACAATCATTTAAATAACAGGAAATAAAAAAAAACTATAGAAAAATTTCTGGTAGAGTAAAAAATGATAAATATCTCATAAGTAATTTTTTTTCCTTTCGAAATTACTTTATTATACCTACTAAATGCCAAAAAAAAAGCTTTTGTTACAATCCCTGTTTAGATAAAACCTGTTTAGCAACACTTGACATTGTTTTTGGTTACTGGCAATCCCTATGTAAGAGTACTTAAATTCAAACATTTCATAATTTTTACTCTAAACTAACTTTACGAAACAAAAGTGCGACTGAAGGACTCCCAATAAAAATGCATCTTCATCTTGGCATTGTTTTAATATTGCAACATATTTGGTAACACAGTTGCCACATGATTTTTTTTTATTGAATTATGTGAGACGTGGAGCAATACAGGGTAGCCATATATTCATGGTACTGTGTGAACTTCGTCCTTGGCAGTAACCAGGGCGATTAGTAGGTTCAAGACTTGGTACCCCTTTAAGACTTGTAATAATAATCGGAACTTACAGGCATTAAGGTGACAGTTCACCTTCAAAACACAATTTTTGGTCAAGATTTTTTATTTTTAATCTCATATTAAAATTAAATCCTTTATCTTTAAAAATCTGTTTTTATCTTATACAGCTGTTACAGCTGTTTTAATATTACTTGATCATGAATATCTCTGAGAGAAAGTGCTCTAAGAAAACGACATTTTTCATTACAACAAAATACAATATCTCAAAATGTTATGCATCAAAAAATGAACATGAAATTATATATGTGTATTTTCAAATATCTACACATAGAATAGACCATTCTTGAGATTTTATATTAGTAGAAATTGTTTTATATTGCAATAAAGGGAAAATTACAATAACCTTTAGTGAAAATTTCAGTATTCAGAATTTGAACTACCATAACTTCCTACGTAAGAGCTATAATATCAAATTAATAGTCTATTCCCTAGGTAAAGTTATATATTTTGTATTATCCAATTTACAAAATGTCAACATATTTATTTTCTTTTGAGTTACCATGTTTTGCTCAAAGTCTTAATATTTGCTTGTATTTGTATAAAATGCCCTTTTGACAGTAAAAATAGACACTAACAAAACTTTTCTTATGAGGTTTTGGGAAATAAAATGTGCATATGAAAAATAAAATATGCATTTGCTGGCAAATTTTACGTTAATTCGAAAGGTTTTCTTCGAAACTATACTGTTACCTTGATTGGAACGGAATTTCAAGCCTTCGCATGGTATGGTGTGGATGATAGAAGAGGGAGCAACCAACTCAGATGTTGTTCTCGTCAATTGCACATTGTTAAAATTACGAGATCCCTGCCCGTTAATCCTCGTGTTGGTTAAACGTATGATGTTGATTAAAATGTATTTTCTTACGAGTTAGGAAGGATTATTAATACTTAAGCGAATTACAGAGAAATATTTCCTTGGGAAATAGGATTTATTTTGCCATGATCTTTTTTACATGTTAGTAATGGTTTTAGTCTAAAACTAAAGAAATCGAAAGTTACATATATTTTTTGCTACTTTCCCTCTTAAACTTTATCCATCTTCCAAAAGGTATTTAAAATGCGAAAAGTATTCAAATAATCTGGCAATAATAGGAAAGATTACACTTTCTTAACGACTGTGTCTCGAATTGCAATGAAACGAGATAAATGACCTAGTTATTTCCAGATTAACTTTTTATTTATTTATGAATGATCTCAACATGAAACTACACTTTTGAGATTTTAACTAATAAGTATTTTAAATATTTCCGTTAAGCAATCTTAAATTTCATCAGTTTTTTCTCTCTTTTTCTGATAACGCTAATATGTTAATTTCTTTAAAATTGCGTTGACAAAAACAGTTCAAAGAAATTCATTTTGAAATTATGTACAGCATTAACAATTTTCTCAAAAAATATTTTAAGAAATTACAAGCACTTTGTTAAATTTGGGGTTTCAAAACAGTTGTAAATAATAGTTATCTTTAATGAAAAAATATTTTTAATATATCATCTTACAAACCCATCAGAAGACTTCATAAACTTTTTGCCATTCGATTGTCTGATTTTAATGTCAATTTTATTATTTCACCTTTATTCAATTCGTTGCCTAATAATCTGAATAAAATATTATCAGTTAATAAAGTGAATGTGCCAGATAATAAAAAAACAATTTTCGAAAATAGTCGTTTTTGTGCTAATACACTCGTTATTAAATTTATTTATTAAGAACTGTTGACGCCAAGCTAGGCTTCCCTTCTGGTGTGAAAAAATGTATCGAATCTTCCTCAGACTCCATCTTATTCAAGTTTTGAATAGTTTACTTCGTAGTATTTTTTAAGCAGACGATATAATTATTTTACTTTTTACTTTTATTACTTCACTTTTTATTTATTATTTCACTTATACAGTTTATTTAGTAATGTTTTTATGCAACCAATTACTTGTGTGTGTGCTAATTCTAAGTATTGTTCTTGCATTTTACAAGTATTTGTCATATATTATGGCAACAGTGAGCAGTATTCTAAAGTTTGTTAATCGATCGCCGTATTGGAAAAAGTAGTTATGAAACTGTGATAAAATGAAGTGCTTGTTTATATAATTTCGTTCTCTACTTTTCAATTTAGTTTAGAACTTGAAATATAAATTCTTAGTTTTGTAAATGATCCGTTGTTAGTAAATTTGTGAAATTCTATACATTATTCCTGGTTAATCCAAGATCACACTGAAAAATATTGATAAGGAATTAACTCATAGCCAAAACAATCTGATTTAAACATTGGTATGTTAAATAAAATACAGAGAAGCAGTTAGAAAAAAATAAAGATCATAAGCAAAGTAAAAAAAATTATTTTTCCTACAGTTTTATATGTCTGTTTATAAAATTCACTAAAGCAGCAATAGTCTTGAACTGCTAAAATACAGTGATATTCATAGAAGACTTTCCGAAATCTGATGAATACCAGTATTCTTATGGTTATCAAATTACACCACGCAATGTATCTTCCGTCATTTAACTATTAATTTTTGAAGCTTTAAACCCTCTTTGATATTCATATCAAATCAATAAAAATGTAAATTGCGAATTAAAATTTAAATTAGGCTTATCATAAGCGATAATGTAGTGCATTAATTAAATTTACAAGTTATTGCCTAGGAATAATGAATAAGATATGAATTAAGGAATATGAATTCAATCATAAGTTATACTACATAAAATATTCAAACAATACATTTAAAACGCATTCCATCAGTTACCTCTTAAAATTTGAACTTAATAAGTCTGAGTCAACAGAATGTGATGCCAAAAAAATTTAACACGCAAGAGAAAAAAATGCAAATGAATCCCATGCTGAAATTTCATTTGTAAAGTACAAAGTGTCGCATACACCTACACCGAACTGAATACATAAATAAAACAGAATACGATTTTCATTTTTAAGTAGTTAGCTTCGCTTTCATTGCAAATTTTTCTTAACAGCTGGCATTAAAAATCGGAATGGTTATTCCTTTTTATCACGTTGAAGCCTGATAACATTTTTGAAACTGCGGCATACTTCCTTAAAATTAAATACTTATTATAATTGAAACTCTTAACAACGTAAGTTCATGAAAACTAAGTAACAAAATAGTGAAGAAAAAAAAAATAAACCGACAGATAAATACACTGTAATGTTATTTATCTCAGGATAAATCGCAACCACTCTTAAAAATAAATGCAAAATAAAAATGGAATGCTGGAAAGAAAACGTATGAATAGAACCGTAAAGTTTCAAAAGAATTAGAAGTGTAACGCACTTTACCTTAGATCTCATGAAAACAATTAGGATAAAAATCAGTGAAACTTATCAATATTCACTATTTCTTCATCTATAATCCAATTTTAGGCATTCTAAATAGAAATCCTGCTTCAAGAATCCGAACTGATTAGGTTTAAGATTAGTTTATTAAACACTGTCGGCACTGATTTGTTTCGATAGACAAAGGCTTTCGAAAAATTAAGATCTCGAAGAAATAAGGTTAAGAGACTGGTTTTAGCTTACTGTATCGTTTCTAGTTGAAAATTATGCCACAAACTCAAAATAGTAAACAAAATTCGATGCTGTGTTTCCTCTGAATTATGTTAAAAACTTTAATGTGTACTGACATGGAGCTCATAATTGTTACAGACAATGTCTCTAAAGCTATAATGGAGAGTTGAAAATACCCTTTTTTTTATTTTGTATTATACTTCTGACTATCTAATATATATAAATTATGCCATTTTGTTTTTCCTTTATACAAATCCACGCCATTGATCAAATCACTTAAAATTTTTTAGAAGCTTTGCTTATGTGTGGAAAGGGACCCGAAAGCATATTTCCGCCAAACAAATTTTTTTCAAATTTATTTTTGAGGATATTTTTCTACACTTCCATCCTTTTCACCATTTTTTGCGTTTTTCACTCGACGCAGAAAACGGTTTTCTCACTCATTGATGAACGTTTTAATGAGTTTTTGAACGAAATTAGGCTTATTGCATTAGATTAAATAACGAAGCCATGTTAATATTTGTTCCAGGCGAGTCTAACGTAAAATTGAATGTTTAATTGCCCATTTACCGCGTCTTAACACAAATTCACAAACTGAGGAGATTGATTATTAATGTCGCTATTCGCACCAACACCGAGGTATTTGCGACGGACTTCTTAATTTTGAGTCTCGATCAAGTGATGAGGATGACGAGCTGGCCAGCTTCCCGAAATTTCCCACCAAGCCAATGAGAGAATTTGAAACCTCGACTGATTTGTGGCCTCCCTACACGACGCTATAAATCTTTCACGGATTTAAAACCCCTCTGATTCAGTCCCCCTAAACGATGGGTTCTTAATGGCTTCAGGACTCGATGGAAAACAATACCGGGATCGAACACTCGCAACCATGATCATTTGACAATCAAGGGCACCCTTCTTTGGAGAGATTCACCCGGAAGTAAACCATTGTATGGATTGTTGTTTGGTTCCCGATTTATAAAGATGAATCCAAGTTTCATCGACAATGATAACACGACACTGCTGCAATCAAATTTTGAATGGCTGCCAAAACAAAACTAACACATGAATCAGTATCAAATTTGTTTAAAAACTGTTCAACAGATGGCACACAATGGTAATACCAACTTTCCTTAGCCCGCCCTCTGTCGTCAAAAACAAGTACTGCCCCTCTTTGTATTGGGTTGGATTTTCACGTTATACTGACTCTACATCATTTAGTTGATTTAATGAACACAAGATTCCCACTTTGCTAAATGAATTTTTTCGAAATACATTATATGTTTATATTTATTATTTTTTTCATCGTATTTATTAAAACCATAATATTGGTGCATTATTTTCTCATAGAAAATAATTATTTCTAATATTTCACAAATTTAGCATATATAATGCTAATTGTTATGAAAATTAATAAAATAGTGTTGCTTTTCGAACTGAGGAGTTAGATTAAACATCTAAAATTTAAGAATTGTCTGAACAAAGATAAGAATATAAAAAAACAATTGCAGAAAAAAATGGCTCTGTTTGGAGAAAAGCCATTCGTCACTTTCGTATGACAGAGAGTATTTAATATACCCATTTTTTTTTTTTAAAAAAAAAAATATGAAGACACACATCACAAACGATTGAAAAGAAATTTCGTTTCGGTACAGACATCCGACCTTAGAGCACTTATTCAATCAAATTTCATGGTCCATTTCACATACAGAGTCTTTGTTCTTTGAAATATTTTAAACAGAAAGAAATTGAAATTCCTGACCTTTTTTGGAAAGACGACTTTTTAGATCTAATTTTACTAATGATTTCTTCTCTGACACACTGAACGAGTTGAAATCGTGATCGCAACCAGGAAAAAACATCAACAAATGATTTCGAGGAGGAAAAAAAGTGTAACAGTTTGTTCCATTGTGCATCCATCACCCAGATCATCATAGTGATTACGAGAGCTAAGAATATTAGAATATTTCCTAGTGAAATTGAAATTCCGAAAAATTTCACTTCTGCTATTTGGAATCTAAATTGACGTAAACACGACGAGGAAAATTCCTTTTTTGTATGATACAATTTCTCAGAAATTTATGTAATTGCTCGTCTGCTTTTCAATGTTACCGAAATGGGCATTAAAATATTTAAATTTATTTACTGATTCAAGTAAATAGTGGCAGACGTTCTAAATTCTAAAAATAATGAAAGTTCGAGAAACTATAGAAATAAGGAAAGTAAATAATTTTAACGGTTCTTAAAATAAATATAATTTTATAAACTAAAATGTAGTTACATTGATAAAAAAAAAAGGATATATTGTTAGCAGAAGGAATGAAAGGAACTTTTAATATTTTTCATTTCTTCTAATATTCCAAGTGTTAATTTTTCATGAAATTATAATGAGAAATTCATAATTCTTCTTTTTTAGTTATTCATAGATTCAAAAAATTGTATTTTCATGAAATTCATATATTGTGTTTACATATTGAATTCATAAATAGTATTTTCATAAAAATCTTAAATGATATTTTCAAGAACAAATAAAATTCATATTATATAAATCTATTTACAGAAAAATATCTCTAATTCAAATAATTTTCAAACTTTTATTTTTCAAATTAGCATAAATTGTTACCAACAATTCGATATTACAATTAGGATTATTCTAAAGAATAGTAACCTTCATCGTCTATATTATTGGATCATATTTCGAGAGACCAACCTCCCACTCAGCACATGGTGCACTACGGGTAATATTATTTGTTAAAATGGGAAAACAAACATTAATATTTTAAGTTACAGAAATAACTATTTACTGAACGCTTGGAAAATTATAAAATCTTACTCATTGGACTGCAAATCTTTACTTCATAACCCATTTAATGGATCATCCTCATTTAAAGAACGTATTTTGCTGTGTAAAATGATCATGATATGAAGTATTCAGAAATGCCTTTATGTCACGAAACATAAAAGTATTATGGAGGGAAAAAGAAACGTGAGCATTTTATATGCACAATAAGAACCCTTGTGTAGCGCTTAGATGCATTCCTAGACACACACACACGACAAACTACTAAATGAAACAACGTTGAAAGAGATCATTTTTAACACTTAATACACAGGGAGCATGTGTGCAAATTAAAACAAATTTTACTTTAATTTTAAGCCGTTTTTATAATTATTTACACAATATATGGTACATAATACAAACATGCACACAAAAATATAAAGTTGTAATCTCCCCCCTCCCTCTATATTACATTAACTCTGTACTGACTGTTCTAAGACGCGTCAGTAGTGGCAAAGAAACTTAGAGAGAGCTTTTATTGCGACGCTTCGTTATTTTATTTTCTTTGTTTATTTTGAAGTAAGTGTGTAATTGTTGTCCGTGTGTAATTTAAGTAATAAATATTGTTACACAAATGGATAAATTTACTGCACCCTAAAACCCCTCACCATAACTGGCATTAAAAACCAAAGCCCAACGGCTTCCACAAAGATCAATTTTATAATAAAGGCTGTTCCAACTTTTTTTTTATTATTATCTCGCATTACCGAAGCAAATACAGTTTAAAAAGCAAACGCCTCCAAATGCATACTTTTAGCATAATATGAATGTACACAATACACATATGTATTGTGTATCATACTAATTCACATAAGTGCAATACACAATGATACATAATACATAAAATTCACTTTTCTTTAATGTTTAGTCTTTTCGATGTGGATTCACGTAAGTAAATAATTTATAATGAAACTAATAAAAAGTATAGCAAGAAAACACACAGCGAAATTTAGCAAAACAGAATGATCGTGTTCTATTGAATCAATGTTCCTCGGAGAAACGCTAAACGAGGTCTTATTGCAGAGGTGGATACGCATGAATTCAATGACAGCCACATTCCAGTCTCTCATACATTATAAGGAATCGCACACTGTCGTTAAATAGTATTAAATTCACGAATTTAAAACTGATTAATATGATTGCATAATTATTATGCTCACGTCTGAAGTACTATGTAAAAAATATATGCAAAAGAAAATAAAATTAAGTGAAAGAAAATATAAAATTTTAACTATAAATTAATTGTTTGAATAGTAAATTAATTGACCGCACGGGAATGAAAAAGATCGCCAGGGTACCTCGGGATCATGATGCCTGTACTTACGCAAGAAGGTAAGCCTCTGGGGGGCATCCCAATGTGAGAACAAAGTGAGTGACAGTAGAAGTTTATGGCGCTAAAGCCAAAATTGGCAAAGCTGCACCACCATTTGTGAGGACTTAGAGCAGACCTGGCCAATCCGCGGCCTGTATGTGGCCCGCCAGGTCTCAACCTGCGACCTGCGGAGCTGGGTCATCTGAATAAAGATTTAAACTTTTATTGCACACAAAAGTACCAAAGAACATTCCACCATAAGTCCTTCGTATTATACCCTACTACCATGAGAATACCTCACTACATGACTCGGCTTTTATCACAATTTTTCTTTAATCTTGTTCAGAAACAATTTCAAAGCTCGTTTTAAAAAGCACACGGGCCATCTGGTGCGATTGGGCGATACTAAATGTATAACTAAGCAGCAAACTTGCACGGATGTGCATTACTATATGTAAGGAGGGAATACGACACGCGGAACATGCGAAATAGCAGCAGCCAGTCTGTCAGCAGCAAACCTTGTATATTTGAAGCAGAAGCGTATTGTTCCAGACAGACTGACTGCTCGGTGTCTTTTGATCGCTAATAATTTAGCGCCAGGGTTATGTTGTAATTGCAAGACAGTTTTTTAAAATTGTATTTCGTGTAAATATATTTAATTGAATAAAATGTAATTTCCAAAAATTTATAGCAGAATGTTCTTGATTTCTCTTATAGGTTCGAGAGGTTTAGCCGCTTTCTACCACTCGAAAGGTGAAAGTTGTAGTAGTTTTTAACGTGAAAATTTGAATCGGCATCAAATTCATCACTTGCGCGGTCGGGCACTCACACATATGATATATATATATATATATATATATATATATATATATATATATATATATATATATATATATATATATATATATATATATATATATATATATATATATATATGTATGTATGTATGTATGTATGTATGTATGTATGTATGTATGTATGTATATATAATGCTTCTCGACAGAATAAAACAAGTTTCCAAAGCGGCCCGCAGAGTCATTTGGGTTGGACAGGCCTGACTTAAAGTCTCGACAAATTTTGACGTACATCAATCCCTCTCTCTACGCAACGGATTATTAGATGCATCAGGGCGCGAATCCGCGCGTCGATGGAGATAATATCGACCATGAGATCGCCATCAAGGTCTCTCGGATACAGCGGCCGTTTATATTTCGAAGTACATAATTCAAAGAATAGAAGATTTTCTTTTTCAGAAGATTATAAATTTCCAATTGATTTAATGAAAAACTTTAAATTAATACGAAAATACGCAAAAGAAAACAATGGCAGTACGTATTTCAAAGAAAATGAAAAGAAAAAAAAGGAGCCAAAAACCCAAACACATTAATTACAAGGATGATTTTTAACGGTAAAAGATTGTACATGTATAATTGCTACACAACCGGTCCATAATTTGTCTTCCACATCAAGAATTCCTTTCCATTAATATTTTTCTCTTGACAGCGATGCTTAAAAAACAAGATTTTTTTTAAAAATAAAATCCACTTTCTCCATCAAGCCTTTTTTTTCCATCGACCTTGTCAAGCGGAAAATCCAACGGAGAGAGGTATAAGTAGGCCACAGCAAATCCTACTTGCACGGAGAAAGGATCGTCCTTGAAAAAGTCCTGTTCTACACACCTCCACCGAAAAGCCAGGATTATACGAAGCTCTGACTCTGCCTTTCTCGTATTGCACGTATATTACGAGATGCTCTGCAAATAGTGCTGATGCATTTCTGTCATGGTTTCGTAACACGACAAGGTAATTTACCTTTGCCAAACGAGTTCTCTGACTCAACTTCCTTTCATTTAATGTGTGTGTTGAGAAGTTGGTACAGAAAGTCACTTTATTAGAAAAGCTAATACTTTCAAAAAGAAGAATCAATGGATAGTTGTAAACATGGAAATACTGGTGTTTATTAATATGCATGAGAATCGGGAAACAGCACTGTCAGAAGTTTGTTGCAGTAAATTTTGGTTTTTGGAAATTTCGCAAAGATAACATGGAGTGTTCGGATGGTGAAACAAACTGGATTCCGCAACATTTTTTGTGCAATGGGTAACAATAAATCAGGGACATAATTTAGTCTCGTAGTTGGATATTTTTTTTCTCTATTTGTATAATTTTGAGATGCGATTTTTTTTCTTGGCTTGAACGCAAAAATACTCTCGAAAATAAATATTTACTTCATGTTGAAAATTTCAATTAATCTCTTTCTCAACATATTGTTAGGTAGATTAATCTTAAATTTTTCGTTCAATCGTTTTTAAGTATATTTATTTGAATTAAATCATGCGCTATTGTATAATAACAGTTTTCGTAATTGTAATGCAAGTGTTGAAATGTGTAATCTCATAATTGGAATTCTGGCTAGTATTTTGTTGTATTATTGTAGGTTTTGGCATCTTATATTAGTCAGTTCTAATTCTAGTTGAGATATCGCTTTTGTTATTTCGTTAAATTGATCTCATTATTGGTAAAATCCTCGGAACTCGTATTGTTGAGTGCAATACCTGCAACCACACTGAAAATAGTTGATTGATGGCTCATTAAATCTGGTATGTTTTAATACCTGCAATACTATTTTTAAGCAATTGCAGTTATCTATCGAAACAATAAATTGTAATAAATTGTTTGTCTCACAATTCATTTGAATCTTTATGCAACAGCCGCATTACACACGCGTAAATAGATAAAAGTGGCAAATTTTAAATTGTAAAAAGAAAAACTTATTTGTTTTGGACTTAACATTTAAAAAGAATTTCAAACGCATTGTTTCTAAGGTATATAAAACGATACTTTTTTTTTCTTGTTCAACAAAGAAAACATTAAGTTCCTCACCTCTCTCACCCGATACATTCTAGTCATCAACTAGCTCATTATCATTACTCTCATCATAAAATCCTACTCAGTACCATCCATGTTGTTGCTGGTATGCATTTTTTATAACTAGTTAACATTCGTCCTACAGCCTATCGCCCCCCGTCAGTTTTTCGAATTCGAGATATTCCCGTTGCTTTCCCACTACCTCACCTCGACAGATATAACGTGAAAACTCTCTATACGATATGTTTTAGCGGCATCAGGACTCGAACCCACCACCCAATGGAAACAAAGCCGACTGTGAGCTCGTGACCATGACCTCTCGTCTAACGCAATATGGTAAGCATTGATTGCTTGTTAACGTCACACTTCCAAGCAACACGAGAGCTATTGGTGACGGACCTCGTAATATGGAGCCTCGATCAAGTGAAGAGGGCTGCACCAGAGCTGGCGCTCCTTTACCAAACTTCCACGCCACGTCATGGGAGGACTTGCGACCTCAACAAATTTACGTGCATCACCTCTGCTAAGTACAAGATGGGTCTTTTGCGGCATCAGGCCACTTTTCGGCGAAACAACGCCACCCAAGAGCCGCGGCTGGAGATAGAGGGTTAACGAGATCGTTGAGCACTCGGTGCGAGAAATTGTGAAATGATCGTATCAGAGGACTCGACCCTGTTTATAAAAGCACATTGGATTCAGTTTTGTCATTAGCTCGATAAGTAAGAGTTTTCGATTATGATCTTTGATTTAGGACACGATTTAGTTAACGCTTTACATTGGTGATACAATTTATCACTCTAAAAAGATTAGAATAAATTGAGTTTACATTTTCTTAGTAGTTTTTATTGCGTCTCGATGGATCACAACGTTATCAACGAAACGGGAAGAAGGGGATACAAAGTTAATTTCTTAAACATACGAAAACAAAAATTCATTCTGCATTTAATATGTGTTTGATTTTTTTAAAAGAAATTTAGTACACATTGTGATTAACTTGTATACATGTCGTAATCATACACAAACCCAAATACAAATTAGTGTATTTTCTTATTAGGATAAAAAGTTTATATCCTGTTCCTTAACACTGAATCCAAACAGCCGGAAATCAAAACCACGGAAAGCCCAACTATTGAGTCGTAAATCTACGAATGCATGGTAATGCAAGGTCAGAAAGCTTTATTTTAGCTCGCTGACTATTCACGATAATCCTTGTTTGCGAGGGTGCTCATTTACGAAAATCAAACTTCATGCAACCAATATTTGTGTAGGAAAAAAAGACCTTGACAATCGTTCCATTGTGAAGACGGAATGCAATATGTTGCGTGCAACACTGAGGTTTAAGCAGCTGCCCAATTAATCCGTTGCGGCCCATTGTCGTCACCAGCTGTCTCCATTGCACCCGATCAGGTGGCACTTTTTTTTTTCTTTTCCAGCGTTCGATAAGGAAACAGAGTAAAAATAAAGCAGTGTTTACAGACAGAAGCTTCTACATGAACTCAAAGAGTTTATATATGAAGCCACGTGATTTGTTTGTGCAGTTCTGTGGAAATTTTTAAAAATTTAGCAAATAATTAGCTAAATGTTAATGCTCAAGTAAAATTTTATTTCAATATAAATTTTTAATAATAATAGATATAGAGATTCACAGAATCGAAGGATCAACGAAAAAGGACAATCGATATGTAAAAATGTGTTTTAGCAACAATAATTACGAGAGTGGTCCCAAAGCACCTATTTTTGGCCGGAAGATGATAAGGTTGCTAAAAACAGTAGGTGTAAACGTTGTATGCTGATTCCTGTTGAAACAGAGCCAAAACCGTTGGCACTAACTCTGGTTTGATGAATACCGAGTCGAGTTGTCATCGTTAATGACATATGGGTGATATTATACACCGGAACAAAGCAACAGCAATGCGTAATAAT